>SNQJ01S0022310.1:118115-157069 GCA_010110895.2 Picea sitchensis
CCTCTCCTTGGTCTCCTCGTCACCTTCATGTGCCACATCACCACCCTGCCTTTGCATCTCACCCTCTCACCTCCCGACAGGTGTTTCATGCACCCATGCCAGGTCACCTCCACCATCATCTCCATGTTTCCCCTCTTGACCAATCATACTCCTCTCCCTTTACACTTCGACCCACACTTTCCCAGTCATCCTCCACTCTCGCTTTCTTCCACCTGGTCCCCGAGTATGTGCTGTAGCTTGTTGATCCCACACCAATCACCTTGCCAACTCCTCCTCAGCAGTCTCCATGTCCACCTGCCATCTCTCCGTAGAGGTCCAATGAAGCAAAAATTGCCACCGTCAACATTCAAAGACCAATCATAGTGACATGTGTCGTGTTTGACTTATGCTCACTCCGATCCCGATGAAGCAGTTAATGAAAACAATGAAGGTGGGTGATACATCGTCTCCTTCCATAAATAGAAGGCTCGAAAGGGATGAGTTGCAGAAGCAAGTTGTCAGTCCAGCCTGGCAAAGATCGCATTTGACAGAAGACTGCATGGGCAGTCTGACCCACGTCTTCATGTGCAACCTGACAGAGAATCTCATCAACGCAAAGCCTTGAACGCATGACATGATGGCGTCTCAAGCATTTTGGACCCAGTTCTGAGTATATGTAGGCATTTTTGCAATTTTGTTTAGTGTTGATGGTTGAGCTAAGTTCCCGATTGTAAAGTTTTAATAAACTTATGGTTCTCTGGTCATGTGTGTAATTTGAGACTTCTTGTTTAATGACAGTCAACTTTCTGTTCCATCTCTTTTACCTCAAAGACTGAAAGACTCAGGCATGGATGATCCAGTCAAGTTGTTATAACTGTATTGTGATGTATGTTTGATTGCATTATTGTTATAGCGTTTTCAACTCCCCGAAGTTTTGGATCCAAGAGGATTTTGTATTCGAAGATTTTCATCCTTAGACTGCTAGATGACCGGATGTCCATAACATACTTCTACATTTTCTCGTCAAGTTCTTCCTCCTACTCACCCTTACTATGACTTACTATATGAAGTTGAATAAAGACCTCATCTACCTGCACATACCAGCCCAATTTTCTGAGTTAAAGTGATATTATTTTGAGTCTGCGTCCATTAGACCACCCTTAAAATTATTCATTGTGATATACAAATTGATGGGTACTGGGCTTAACTCCCTTGCAATCAGGAGGTGACTTCACTCATATATGAACACCTGAAGAACTTCGAGAGATATATCCGCCATTTATGGGCTCGGTTTTGAGCATGGGGACTGATCCATATTTTATGAGTAGAACAAAATGAATACATATTATTAATAGGTGCTTAACACAAAATAACAGAGATACAACAAAACTGGTTTTCTATTCAATAACGAAATAAGCTGAAACTGTAAAATGCAGCGAAAAACAAGCTTGTTGGAATGGTGACGGCTTATCTCTGAGAAGAGATGTGACGGCTGCGCTCATTCACAAGAAGATGGTTACAATGAGGCTCCCAAGGCCTTTTTACAATAAACATGAATGTCAAAAACCCTAGACATCCAAAAACCTAACCCTGGGAGATGAAGTGCCAAAAGTCATGTGGGCCCCATTTGGGTAAGTTAGTACACCAACTTCTCGGGGTCGTAACTTTTGCATACGATCTTCGTTTGACGCGTTCAATACCTCGTTAGAAATATCTATCCGAGGACTACAACTTTTGTGTGAGGAAAATTAAAGGAAGTTCCATGTTTCTCCCTATTTTCCCAAAAAGCGTTGTTTAGGGCCTCAGAACGGCTCCGGAAGTTTCAGGACCCGAAAAACTGCTAAAATCAGTAAATTACCAAAATTGCCAGAAAACTATTTTGAGCCAGTTCGAAAAGGTGGGTGGCCACCAATATCCACCTAGATCAATCCTCCCTCCTTAGGAAGCAATGGTCTCCATTGCGTTGAGTTCCCCCATTAGATGAGGAAATTTCTGATGAATTTGGCTCCGGGTGAGCCACTTGCCTTGGTGTAGGAGCTGCCCTGCTTTGACGACTCGATAAAGCTGGATCCTTTACTGTCGAGTGCCCTTGATCTGTGTGTCCACAATATGATCATTGGATGCCTATTGTATGCAGTCAGGGTTGAGCTCTGTTGGTGTCAGTTGTTCTGCTACCTCTGAGGTGTCCAATAATGGTGGGAAATAAGGGCGAAGGAGATCCACGTTGAACACTGGGTGTAGGCCAAGGAAAGGAGGAATGTTGAGCTCAAAAGAATTATTCCCCACGGCCTTGGTGATGGTGTACGACCCATAATAGAGTGTGAGAAGCTTCTGATGGGGTCCTGTAAGGCGTTCTTTCTTCAAGTGAAACCAAACTTTGTCGCCCACCTGAAACTTATGTGGCACCTGATGTTGATCATGGCACTACTTGTACTTGTCATTGGACTTCTGTAGGATATCCTGAACCTGCTGGTGGATGTGATGGATCCACTCAATGAAACTAGTGGCTTTATCAGCTTCAGTTGGAGCAGGAGATGAGTTGGTCAAGGTGACCGCAAGGGGAAGTGCAACATTTATGGGACCCAATGGTTGGAATCCCAGCCCCACTTAAAAGGGGTTGTGGTCAGTTGAGATATGCAGGGCTCGGTTGTAGCTATGCTGAACATAGGGAAGGCTCTCATCCCATGTGGGAGGGTGCTTGGAATTATACATGCGAAGGATATGCACAATCATTTGATTTACGACCTCGGTTTGGCCATATGTCTGGGGGTGGAAGGCCCTGGATATGGTGAGCTTGGTGTCCAACAATGACCAGAGGCTCAACTAGAATGTGCTGAGAAATAAACTATCCCAATATGAGACAATGGTTTGTGGGATTCCAAAATGTACCCAGACTCGTTCAAAGAAGATCTTGGCAGTGGCCTCTGTTGTGATGCTCTTCTTGCAGGTAACCAGAATCGCCATCTTAGAAAAGCGATCAACAACCACAAAAACACAGTCATTTCCCCGCTTGGTGGATGGGAGGCTTGACATGTAGTCCATTGAGATGAATTCCCATGGCTTGTCAGGAGTAGGAAGAGGGGTGTACAAGCCTTGTTTCTTAGTTCTCGGTTTGGCAATAGCGCAAGCAGTGGAGGACCTGATATACTTGCTGACCTCCTGTCGAAGTTTCATCCAGTAAAAATGTTTTTGTAGCATTTCCATTGTCTTTTCGATGCCGAAGTGTCTTGCCACCCGACTATAGTGGGATTCCCAGATCAGATTCGCTTGCTCGCTTGATGGAACATAGATATGACCCAAACGACACAACAACCCATCTTGAATATTGAAATTATCGACAACTGCATTTGCACCCAACATTTGGTAGGTGGTGGCAAAGTCTGGGTCTGTCTTATAGAGTTGGAGCCATCCAGAAGTCTCATGGCCGCAAGAGTCTAGCACCGTGGTGAGTGCCACGATGAGCAGTCTGCTGAGACAATCAACGATGTGGTTGGTGCTTCCTGTTTTATACTTTATGTTGAGGTGTAATTGCTGCAAGTATGTGGACCACTTTTGATGGTGGTCATTTTGCAATTTTCCTTATGTCTACATGAACTGTAGTGGCTTATGATCAGTGTGGATGACTATCTCCTTTCCAAGAATGTAATGTCTCCACTGGTGGCTGGATTCCACAATGGAGTACATTTCTTTGTCATAAGTAGGGTACTTACGAACAACATCTGATAGTGTCTCACTATGATAGGCCACGAGGTGGCTATGCTGAGTGAGAATGATGCCCACAACATAGTCTGAAGCATCTGTCTCGATCTCAAAGGGTTGTTGCAGGTCTGGTAGTGAAAGTACTAGGGCTGAGCACAAGCGCTGCTTCAAATCATCGAACACTTGTTGTTGTGACTGACCCCACACAAATTTTTCCTTACCACCACCCCTGGTTATTTCGCTGAGGGCCCATGCAATATGGGAGAATCCCAACACGAACCTGCGGTAGAAATTGGCAAGGCCCAAGAAACTCCGAAGCTCAGTGAGTGTGGTTGGGGCTGGCTAGTCATGGATGTCTTGGATCTTGGCTGGATCCACATGTATGCCATGCTGATCAATGATGTATCCCAAGTAATGGACCATGTCTATTCCAAAGGAGCATTTTTCCAAGTTGGCATATAGCTTGTGCTGCCGCAGGGTGTGCAAAACCTGTTGAATATGCTGCAAGTGTTCGACCCAAGTCTTGCTATAAATGATAATGTCATCCAGATACACCACTACAAAAGTATTGGTGAATGGTCTCATGATATTGTCCATCATCCTCATGAAAGTGGCTGGAGCATTTGTCAAACCAAAGGGCATGACCAACCATTCAAAAAGGCCTTCCTTTGACTTGAAGGCAGTCTTCCATACATCTGTCTGTTCTATTGGGACATGGTGGTAGCTAGACTTCAGATCAATCTTACTGAAGTATTTCCCCCCCATGAGTTGATCAAGGAGGTCTTCGATTCGGGGAATCAGGTACCAGTTTCTGACTGTGATTTTATTCAGAGCCTGGTAATCAATGCAGAGTCACCAGGTTCCATCTTTCTTCTGTACCAACATGATTAGGCTCCCGCAAGGTGATGAGCTAGGACAGATGTGCCCCTTGTGGATTAGTTCTTGGATATTTCACTTGATATCCTCTTCCTCTAACAAAGAGTGATGATAGACTGGCCCATTGGGCAACGTTGCGTCGGGGGTCAGATCAATGGGGTGCTTGACCTGGCAATGCAGAGTTACCCCGGTAGGTGAGGAGAAGATATCTGAGTATTCTTCCACGACCTCATCTACTTGCTTCTGCTGTGTGGAGAGGTCGACCATAGAGACCCTGGATGTGGCTGTGATCTTTCACTCATTTTGAAAGTGAATCATGAAGAAGAAAAAATTCCCCATTTGAGAGATGACCTTCCTGCATTGCTTAACAGAGATCAAGGAAATAACACTAGGTGGGACTGCCTTGGGTATCCTATACAATTTCTTGTTCAAAGTAATAATAACACTACAAGGCCTAGACTCATATACAACATGATGTTTCCATAAATAAGGTTGCCCAAAAGAACATCACAAAATTCGAGATGAGCAACATCACACAATACCTCGTCTTTGAAGGGATTGATGTCATACGACAGTCGACACTGTTGGTTGTCGCAGAGATCGCTTCCTTGGCAGTTCCATCCAATAGTGTAGGGTTGTGGGTGTGGCGTTGTAGGCAGGGCCTATCGCTCGATGACCTCTGCTGAGATGAGGTTCTTTTGGTGATCCAAAATCGGATCTAGGAGCCTGACAGGGCTAAAAAAGGCTCAAAAATGAAAGTTCTCGGAATCAGTCAAAACCAATTCCATTGTGACTGTCTCGTCGTCCTGATTCCAACCATATATTTACTTTCTCAAACGGGATCCGTATGTGAGAGTTATCGTACTCTGATCAGATTCCCAAATAGCTAAAAAGTCAAAAGGTCAACTGGCAAAAAGTCAATGCTGACGTCAACATGACATCACCAAAGCTATTTTAGGATGCTGACGTGGTAGAGGTAGGTGATGACAAGTGGCGACCTGTGACTGGGCATATGTTGCTGACTTGGAGCAATACAATATCGACATGTGGCATGTGAATTGTCAAATGTGGTGGTGCCACGTGGCCCATGCATGGGCAACCACGTGGCACCCAATCATCAAATGAAGTGGCAAGTTTCAAAATTTTTGGGGGGTCCATGGGTTTTGAACCCACAACCTATGGCCAATCCCAACGTCTTGAGAAAGGGTCCAACACCAACACACCCACGTGTTTCTTGTTATAGTAAACACATTTAAATATTTGAATATTTTAATGTATGTGCATGGAGGGCGGAAAGGGGCTGGGGCTAAGCCCCAGCCCATGGTTTCATTGTTTTCATGTAACCATAGGGGCGCGGGCCATGTATAACTTCCAGTGCGCATGTTAAGGACCGTTCACCATCTATTTCGGGGCTATGACCATGGTATGGGTGCAATCCTACGTTTTATTGCCACATGACCATGGATTGCGGACTAAGGGGCCAACGCACAACCCTATGGGATGGCGCTTGGCCATATATAGCTATAATATGACCATAATAAGGGGGCGCGCACCAGTCAAGGGGGATAAAGCCCAAATTTAAACATAAAGTGGGTTTTTTTATATGGTTTTGGATTTTTTTATTGTTTTTAAGCATGTTAATGGAGATTTTTGGCCATTATTGGGAGATATTGGGCTCTTTTTGAGCCCAGATTTTGGGAGGAAGTTGGGGAAGGATAACCAACTTCAGATATATATAAACTAGGCCTGTTTGAGGCCATGGGAGATAGTCATATCAGAGTTATGCTAAAGCAAAGCCAAGCCAAAGCCATTTTTATGCAGGGAAGCTGTTGAGGAGCAGACCTTTGCGGGCCATTTCTGGGAGCCTCGTTCATCCGATTTGGGTGCCGTCAGTTTTGATGGGTTCATGAGATCTGGTAGAACGTGACCAACTCATTGTTGTAACCTTTTTGCATGATCATGATGTATATTTTAAGCTTCAAACAAAAATAAGCAAAGCCCACCGAGACAAGGCCCGGAGACACAGGCGAGATTGCCAAACTTCGTTATCATCTTTCTGTTATGGTTTGCTGTTGTTTTTCATGCTTATGTTCAGATCTGTATATTGTCTAATGGATGCTATGTTCCTTCATTAAATTATTCCTCTTTCATTCAACTTCATAAATGGTTAATTAACACATGCAAATAATAACTCAACCACAGTCATTAAAAGATCTTTTCGGATCAAGAGGTATCAGAGCTAGTTGACATTTGGAATTTGAGTTTTGCATGTTAGCCAAGGAAGAGCTCATATCAAGGGAGAAAATGCCATCTACAGGAGGACTTTCTCAAGATGAGAAGGAGTTCAAAAATTCGGTGTTTTCCATAGCCGATATGGTGAAGGTGTTGTATGAAGACTACTTGGAACGAAAGAACATGATTCAAGTAAAGGCTTCAAAGAACAACCAAGTCAAAGAAGGATTGAAGGAAGTGCCTTCTACATCTGTTTCAGAAAACACATCTGAGGTATGCAGTGAAGGTCAATTATCAAATTCTCCTCATTCTCATCAAGTTGGTTTTGGTGCTTTCGAAAAACATACAAAAGGTGTAGGTTTGAGAATACTAACCAAGATGGGTTATGAAGAAGGAAAGGACCTTGGATGTAAAGGTAAAGGCATTGTAAATCCTATTGAGGTTGAGGAAAGGCCTCGATACTTAGGATTGGGATATGACGAAGGGGAACTTGAAGAGTCTTCCAAGATGGGTTCCAAAACTTTGGAAGCAAGTAATGCTTCAAATGGCCAACTTAAGACATTGCAGGAACATTTCACAAAAGGTAATGGCGCATCAGTTTAGGATTGTAGTAGTGAATGCAAGTTGTCTCCAAAGCAAAGTGAAGATCAACATGGAAGGTATAATGGTCATGTTTTTACCAATTCTCCTTTTGATTATAATAAGCATAATCAAGTAATTCGAAACTTGTGGAATCTTTATCCATGTACTTATTGTCATTCACCCAAGCATTGTGTTGCCAAGTGTTGGAAGAGACAAACTTTGTATAGGAAACCTATGTCGACCAGGAAGGAAACACGACATAAAGTCTCAACTCCACAACGAAAGAAAGAGAAGGGTAAATAGGTCTAGATGCCAAAAACTCGCTGCACTTTTTGCAACAGGAGTGGACATCAAAAGGCTAGTTGTTGAAAGCTTAATCTGGAGCTTTGTCCGAGGAAGAACAAAAGGATTTACCATGTACTCACGAAGGAGGAAAAATTACTAGCAAAGCAAGAGGAACACTGTGAAGAAAAGAAACCAACCACTTGGTTTTGCTAGAAGTGGATGTCTCAACTTCATTGTATTTTGCTTCCATTAATGTAATCACACATGTTGAAATGATGACCTGCTATAACATCATTTTTGTACAACATCGTGTTTTGTTTTTCTCTTTATGAGTATGTAATCAGTCAAAGTCAATTTTTTTAACCTTTTGGGGGACCAAAAGATCCTTTAGTGGGGAGGTGTGATCCAAAATCAGATCTAGGAGCTCGACAAGGCTAAAAAAGGCTAAAAAATGAAAGTTCTCAGAATCAGACGAAACCAATTCCATTGTGACCAACTCGTCACACTGATTCTGGCCATATATTTACTTTCTCAAACAGGCTCTGTATGTGAGAGTTATCACACTCTGATCAGATTCCCAAACAACCAAAAAGTCAAAAGGTCAATTGGCAAAAAGTCAATGCTGACGTCAGCATGCCATCACCAAATCTATTTCAGGATGCTGATGTGGCAGAGGCAGGTGATGAAAAGTGGTGACCTGTGATTGGGCAGATGTTGCAGACTTGGACCAATACAGTACCGACATGTGGCATGTGAATTGTCAAATGTGGTGGTGCCACGTGGCCCAGGCATGGGCATCCATATGGCACCCAGTCATCAAATGAAGTGGCAAGTTTCAAGAGGGGTCCATGGGTTTTGAACCCACAACCTATGGCCAAGCCCAACGTCTTGAGAAATGGCCCAACACCAACGCCCCCACGTGTTTCTTGTTATAGTAAACACATTTAAATATTTAAATATTTTAATGTATGTGCATGGAGGGCAGAAAGGGGCTGGGGCTAAGCCCCAACCCACAGTTTCATTGTTTGCATGTAACCACAGAGGCGTGGGCCATGTATAACCTCCAACGCGCATGTTAAGCACCGTTCACCATCTATTTCAAGGCTATGACCATGGTATGGGCGCGTTCCTATGTTTGATTGCCACATGACCATGGATTTCGGATTAAGGGGCCAACACACAACCCTATGGGTCGACGCTTGGCCATATATAGCTATAATATGACCATAATAAGGGGGCATGCACCAGTCAAGGGGGATAAAGCCCAAATTTAAACACAAAGTGGGTTTTTTATATGGTTTTGGATTTTTTATTGTTTTTAAGTGTGTTAATGGAGATTTTTGGCCATTATTGGGAGATATTGGGCTCTTTTTGAGCCCAGATTTTGGGAGGAAGTTGGGCAAGGATAACCAAATTCAGATATATATAAACCAGACCTATTTGAGGCCATGGGGGATAGTCAAAGTAAAGTTATGATGAAGCAAATCCAAGCCAAAGCCATTTTTATGCAGGGAAGCTGTTGAGGAGCAGACGCTTGCGGACCATTTATGGGAGCTCTGGTCATTCGTTTTGCATGCCGTTTCTTCTGTTGGGTTCTAGATATCTGGAAGAACATGAATAGATCAGACTTGTAGCCTTATAGAACTGCTGCGATGTACTTATTGAGCTTTGAACATAAATAAAGAAGCCTCCCCCACTGAGGCAAAGGCCTGGAGATGTAGGCAATTTTGTGCCGAACTCTGTTATCACTTTTCTTGTTATGGTTTGTTGTTCTTAATGCTTATGTTTAGTTCTGTATATGAGTTTATGGTTGTGATATAATTCTCTTATCTTCATCCTCTTTCATTAGCTTCCTGAAGGGTTAATAAATGCATGCAGAAATAACTCAACCACAGTCATTAAAAGATCTTTTCGGATCATCTGGCTACCGCTATCAATGATGAAGTGCAATGGGGTGCCTTTTACCCACATCTATGAATGGAAGAGGTGCTCTCCTTCTTCTGGCTCATCTGGTTCACCAGGCTTGAGCTTGGTGGTAGCAACGATGGCACTGGGTTCCGCGTCAATGATCCATCTTCCCCTTTCTGGTTCTAACTCAGAGTCAGAACCCACATCTGATTCAGAGGCTTTCACTTCAGCCACCAGCGACTGCTTTGAGTGGCAGTCAACAGTGTCATGCCAAGGGATCTTATGGAAGTCGCACCACTTCCTGGTATATTTCTTTGTATTTCTGGTGTCCTTCTCTTCTTGTGGCTTGGACTGGTTGTCCTGATGTTGTCCATATTTGCTCTATCCTTTGTTCTCTGGTTTGGGGCCGCCCTTTCCTGGATTTTGTTGTGAGGGGTTCCCAGGCCCAAATTGTCGCGTGTTTTGTTTGAGATTCTACTTGATTTTGACGGCATATTGGTAGGCCACGCCCAAGGATGAGATGTCCATAAATTCCATTTTTCTCTGGATGTATCTATGTAGAGCACCGTGATACTTGAGCACCAGATGTCGCTCTGAATATTTGATACCCAGCTTGGTGCGCAAGGCATGGAAGATATTTGTAAAATCTGGCACTTCTTGGTCTCTTTCTTTCCGTAGTGTGGTCCATTTGGTATACAAGKCGTCATAACTTCCAATAGGGTAGTATTTTTCCTTAATARCATCCCTGAAGGATTCCAATGTGGCCATGACTGTAAATAATGAGGGTTCCTATGTTTCTTTTTGCTCACAGAAAGTTTCCCACCAATCTTTGACATGGGGAACGACTTTGAGGAGTGAAAAAGTAATATTTTCTCTATTCGAAAAGTTATGGACAAAAAAATACCCTTCTAGTAGATTCAACCACTTGTCTACAACATCTGTGTCTATCTGACCTTCAAATATAGGAATATCGAAGTTTATTTGTACCTTGAAGGGAGCGGTGCCTCTACTCGAAGAAGATGCATCGCTTGTTGGTAGTCGCCGAAGGATTTGCGCGAAACTATCCATTATCTCATTCCTTTGTTGCGTGAGGGATTCCTCAAGCAACATTTTGAAAGGATCTCTTGTCTCGTCATGTTTCTTTTCTCCTGCCATGAGAGGTCACTTGGGCGTGCGAGAGATTTTTTCCTCAAGAGAAACAAGCTCGAGACCCAACTCTTTGTACTCCGACCTCATTGGGGACATGCATTAAGATGACAAGGAACATACCGATCTGATACCACTGATCCAGATTTTATGAGCAGAACGAAATGACTACAGATTATTAACGGGTGCTTAACACAAAATAATAGAGATACATTAAAACTGGTTTTCTATTCAATAAGTAAATAAGCTGAAACTATAAAATGTAGCAGAAAACAAGCTTGCTGGAATGGTGGCGGCTTATCTCTAAGAAGAGATGTGATGGTTGCGCTCATTCGCAAGAAGATGGTTATAATGAGGCTCTGAAGGCCTTTTTACAATAAACAGGAATGTCAAAAACCCTAGACATCCAAAAACCTAACCCTAGGAGATGAAGCACCAAAAGTCATGTGGGCTCGGTTTGGGTAAGTCAGTACATCAACTTCTCGGGGTTGTAACTTTTGCATACGATCTCCGTTTGATGCGCTTAATACCTCGTTAGAAAGATCTGTTCGAGGAATACAACTTTTATGTAAACAACATCAAAGGAAGCACCATGTTGCTCCTCGTTTTCCCAAAAAAATGTCGTTTAGGGCCTCAAAATGACTCCAGAAGTTTGAGGACACGAAAAACTGCTAAAAATAGTAAATTTCCAAAATTACCAGAAAACTGTTTTGATCCAGTTTGAAAAGGTGGGTGGCCACCGATATCCACCTGGATCAGGGACCATGGTCGGAAAAATCTGGACGAGCAAAGTGTGGTAGAAACCATGAATGAAGGATTTGATCATTTAAGGAGAACAAAATTTTGAGGCCCCATCCCTAGGAAAGCCACTCAAGGGTCGGGTGTGTTACAAAAGGAGAAAGACGTCACTTCCAAATCAAATTTTTTTATCCTTTTCCCTAAGTCCTGGCTATGTTTTACCATGGACGCTCCCTTTCCCACATGGAAGAGCATCCATACCCTTGACATAGTGTTAGGGGAGCATCCTGGACACTTTGTTTGCCTCTCTAGGGGAGCATCCATGTTAAATAGGCCAAATTCCATAAATCTAGCAGGATTATTCGAGAAATTTGTGATTGTTTCTTTGGTTGTTCACCTTGTTTTTTCCGAGATTTGGTTCGACCTTCTTCCTTTCTATGATGGGAGAGATCATAACCATGGAGATAAGATCAATCCTAAACTAATCCCCTAAATGCTCAACCATCATCCCCTAATTATCCTAGTAGTTGGCCCCTCCTAATCCTATATAACCAGGACCATTTGAGGGAAGAGGGAGAGAAGAAATCATTAAGAGCATCAGACCTTTGATCTTGGAAGAGACTCAAGAGAGATTGTTTTTGTGGAAGAAATATTTTCTCCAAAGTGAAATACCTCAAGGGATGAAGTGGAATCTTGGAGGATTAACTTCATCCATCAGGTTGTATATTTCTTTTAATGCAATATAACTTGGCCTGTTTCTCTATTTGTTATGTTCATTTCTTTTCTCATTTTCCAAGTTTATTAAACTAGTTATCATATCCTAACCTTCGATAGAAGTAGAGAAGGTTTTTACTTGTTTCTCGTAGGATTACTTGTAGAGCTTGAAGTTGGAGCTCAATCATCAGGGGCAACGAGGACAACCGTCAGAAACTAGGTACACTCATTCCACCTCATTCTCGTTATGTGAAACAAAGAACATATGACTAATAGATTTAGAATTCGGATCAACATTTGTGTCCTATTTCAGGACTCAAAATAAATAAATATTTTACTACCGAAATGACTAAAATTAATAGACATCTATGCAAATGCCTTAGAGTGATTATCAACAACTTTTTGGAGATCCACGAGAGCAAAGGGTCTAGATTTTTGAACATCTAGTGAGCACAATTGTACAATTACAACACAGTGTCCCTTTTTTTTTAGCAATTTGATCATACTATTAGAGTTTGTCACTTTATAGGGCTTCCCTTGGATACCTTTGAGTTTAATTTCCTTGCCTTTTGAGGAAAATCTCATGAAAAATTCTTAAAAATTAAGAGCCATTGGTCCCAATGATTGTAACCATTGCACCTCCAATACAACACCAACACCACCCATTTGTATTGAAAACATTGGATTATTCAATAAATACTCTGCCATAGTGAGCTTAATACTATGGTAATTCCTTGAACAATTTATGGTGCCTCCATTTGAAATCATTACTTGAAACCATGGTATTGGATATATAAAGAAACTGAGAAGTTTGGCTAATTTGCAATTAATAAAGTTATGGGTACTACCAAAATCCATCAACACTCTTACATTTTTCTTATTGATATATCCTTCTATCTTGAGAGTTTAAGGAGTGTTGATGCCAACCAATGCATGATGAGATATTGTTGGAGTATTCTCTTCCAATTCTAGATTGTGTGATGGTTCCAATTCTTGATCTTCTTCCTCTTCATAATCTGTGTAGAACAATTTATTCTCACTGAATTATGCCCCTTATTGTACTTGATGTCACAAATGAAACATAGTCCCTTTGTGCTTCCTTCATCAATTTACTAATGTGTCAACATTGTAGGTTGAGTGAGGCCAAGAGAGGGAACATGGTACTCTCTATAGTTGTTAGGGGCCACCCTTCTAGTTGTCATATTTTTACTTTTCACTTTCCTTTCCACATTGAAAGCATGCTCCGAGGATTTAGGTTTGAAGATATGCACCTCACGTTGAATGCTCTTCTTTAAAGTGACCACAAATGTATCTAACAAATTATCCTTTGGATTGTTCTTTACCCCAAGACTCAACTTTTGGAATTGTTGAATCTACTTTGTAATAGGACCTCTTTTCTAGATATTTTTCAATTGACTAAATAATGTGTTTCTCTTAATATCCCCTTAATGTGATATCATTTTTTTCATTCACAAATCCATTGGCGCCAAATAAATTGATCATGTTCTAAATACAAGGATGCAAGATTTACCGTTTGCAAAGTTGGCACTTGGTGTAGATCAAATAATTTCTCCATCTGGAATATCCATGTTATAGGATCTTTACCATCAAATTTCCTCATATCAATCTTGGGAATTAAGAAATTCCTCAATGCTAAGTTGAACCCCCAATGATGCATATCTTGGAGTGATGAATAATCATGATTATGGGACTCAATCTTTATGTTGTCCAATTTTGTTAAAATCTTCCCCATATGTGATTGGGGTTTATCAGTTTTGTGATCCCTATTTCCATGAATCCCATGCATCTCAATATCACCTTTAGAGAACCTCTCATCTAGGGTAAGTAAGATCATGACTGCCATGGGATTTTGTGTTGGTTATGGAGCTTGATTATCTTCCTGATTAAGAGGTCTTTGTTTTCAACCGTGTTTGTACCCCATGAAGACTTTACACCCCAGAATAATGTACACTCCTCCACGCGGGGGAGTGCAGAGGGGGGTTACCCCCTCTGCGAGGTCCGCGGGGGGGATTTCCTTGTAAATGTATATTGTAATTTCATTGTAAATATGGACCATTCATTATAAGGTCACATATATGATGTTAGAAGTTATGTTAGGTTTTTTTCCCTAGAAGGAAACCCTGTTTTATGAGGGAAATATATTGTGGCTATGCATCATGGCGAATATTGTATTATGAGATAGGAGACTGTGATAGAAAGACGATGAAGTTACATCGGGTTTGTTGTAGGTTGTATCCCTTCATTTGCTGGATAATAATAAAGGAAGGAACTGACAATTTCTCTAGTGGACGTAGCCCACATTGGGTGAACCATGTATATCCATGTCTCTATTTTATTGTATATATTATATGTTTTATTTCCACATTTGTTTTATTTTGTTTCTTCACAATCCTGTTTTTCTAACAACTGGTATCAGAGCGAAAGGTAATTCGCAGGAAAAGAGGGTTCCTGGTTCAAGTGGGAGAAATGGCAGAAGATGGAAAGTTTAGGGTCAAGAAATTTAATAGCCAAAACTACCAGTTATGGAAGATTCAGATGGAAGATTATTTATATCAGAAGGATCTATTCCTACCATTGAGTGAAATAGAAAAGAAGCCAACGACCATGAATGACGAAGAATGGGAAGTACTTGATAGAAAGACACTAGGAATGGTACGGATGAGCCTGGAAGTGTCGGTGGCTTTCGATATTTCTAAAGAAAAGACAACGAAGGAGATGATGGACACATTGGCTAAACAGTATGAAAAACCCTCGGCGTCCAATAAGGTATTTCTAATGAAGAGATTATTTAATATGAAGATGTCAGAAGGTGGGTCTGTTGCAGATCATTTAAATGAATTTAATACAATTACTATTCAACTAAGTTTTGTAAAAGTGGACTTTGATGATGAGGTCAGGGCTCTTCTAATCTTGTGCTCATTTCCAGAAAGATGGAATAGATTGATCATGACTGTAAGTAACTCTGTCTCTGGTTCAAACACTTTAAAATTTGATGATGTTGTTGGTGTTATCCTTAGTGAGGAAATGCGATGAAAAATCACAGGTGAGACATTAGGTAACGCGTTAAACATGGAGAACAAGGAAAGAAAAAAGGATAAAGGAAAGGGCTCGAGGAATTGCGGGAATTATAGGAAGGGAAGATCCAAATCTAGATATAGAAAGATATAGTGCTGGAATTGTGGGAAGAAAGGACATCTGAAGAAAGACTGCAGAGCTCTAAAGAAACAAAGAGATGGGCATCAGGAGAAAAATCAAGAAGTAAATGTAACAAGTGATGTGGTACAAGATGCTTTGATTCTTTCTGTAGACAATATTTCTGAGTTTTGGGTAGTAGATTCAGGGGATTCATTTCATGCCACACCCCATAAGAAACATTTTCTAGATTATGTTCAATGTGATTTTGGATAGGTTCATTTTGGTGATGATGCACCATGCAAAATTGTTGGAATGGGAAAGGTAAAAATAAAGCAAAGCAATGGAAACCATTGGTTGTTGAAAGAGGTAAGACATGTTCCATATCTAAGGAAAAATCTAATTTCAACAAGGCAGTTGGAAAGTGAAGGTTGTATATCCATATTTACAGATAAGGTGTAGAAGGTCACCAAAGGATCATTGGTAATAGCAAAAGAAGAGAAGGTAGGCACATTGTATTTATGTACTTGTAATATTGACTCTTCTATCACTTTATATTCTATAGGAGTGGATACAACACTATGGTATCATAGGCTTGTTCACATGAGTGAGAAGGGGATGCAAATACTTCAAAAAATAAATTTGTTTCCAGATCTTAAACAAATTGATTTGGATTTCTGTGAGCATTGTGTTATGGAAAACAAAAGAGTGTCAGATTTCTCATAGTCAGAAAAGAAAAGAAGAGTGAAAGGTTAGAGCTCATGCATACAGATGTATGGGGACCAACTCAGGTATCATGTCTTGGTGGTTCTCGTTATTATGTTACTTTTTTGATGACGCAACTAGAAAAACTTGGGTTTATTAGATTAAAAAAAAATATGATGTTTTTTATACTTTTAAGAAATGGAAATCTTTGGTTGAGAATGAGACAAGAAAGAGGTTGAAGTGTCTCAAATAAAAAAATGGAGGTGAATATTGCAGCAAGGAGCTTGATGATTAATGTTCATACCATGGGATTCGTAGAGAGAAGACAGTTCCAGGAACACCACAAGAAAATGGTGTGTCAGAAAGGGTGAACAGGACAATCATGGAGCGTGCAAGGAGTATGAGATTGTGTGCTGGTTTTCCCTTACAGTTCTGGGAAGATTATGTAGATAATATTTTTTACTTAATAAACATAGGACTTTCAATCTATTTAGATGGTAGAATTCAAGAGGAGGAATGGACAGGTAAAAAGGTAAACTATTTTTTTTTGAAGACTTTCGGTTGTGAATCATTTGTCCATATTGATAAAGAAAATAGAACAAAGCTTGAGGAAAAATCTAAGAAGTGTACCTTTATTGGATACGGTCTTAATGATTTTGGTTATCGCATATGGGATTATGAAAATAACAAAATCAATAGGAGTAGATATGTCATATTCAATGAGAAGGTCATGTACAAAGATCATTTGCAGGGAAAGAAACAAAAAAAAGAAAAACCAGAATACACAGTGCTTGATGAGATCACTGAAAAAGAAATTCCAAAGGAACAAGGAAATCAAAATGTACAACAACATGAGCAACATGTACCTCAAACTTCTGCAAGTGTTGTTAGAATATCTGCCAGGTTAAGTAGACCCCCTGAACGATACTCTCCTTCATTGTATTATTTATTGTTGGTTGATTATGGTGAACCAGAATGTTATGAAGAGGCAATGCAGGTAGACACCAAAAAGAAGTGGGAGCAAGGAATGAAAGAGGAAATGGATTCCCTAGTAAATAAACAGACTTGGGATTTGGTTCAGTTGCCTACAGGAAAAAGACAATTACATAATAAATGGGTTTACAAGTTGAAGAAAGAAGATGGAGGCAAAAAGAGGTACAAGGCTAGACTTGTTTTAAAGGGGTTTTCACAAAAGAAAGGTATATATTTTGATGATATATTTTCTCCTGTTGTTAAAATGACTTCAATTAGGACTATTTTAAGTCTTGTGGTAGTAGAATATTTGCATCTTGAACAATTAGATGAAAAAAAAAACTTTTCTCCATGGGGATTTGGAGGAAGATATTTATATGCAACAATCACAGGGGTATGAGGTCAAAGGGAAGGAGAATTTGGTATGCCGGTTGAAGAAGAGATTGTATGGACTAAAGCAAGCTCCGAGGCAGTGGTATTTGAAGTTTGATAGGTTTATGACAGAACAAGGTTATAGCAAATGCCATTCTGATCACTGTGTTTATTTTAAAAGGCTAGAAAATGGAAGCTATATTATCTTGATATTGTATGTAGATGACATGCTTGTTGTAGGGTCTAATATGTAGGATATAAATGTGCTCAAGAAGAAATTAGCTAATTCATTTGTGATGAAGGATTTGTGTGCTGCAAATAAAATCCTTGGTATGAGAATAACAAGAGACATGAAAAATCACAAATTGACATTGTCTTAGGGTGAGTACATAGAGAAGGTGTTGGAGAGGTTTAGAATGCATAATGAAAAACCAGTTAGTACACCTTTGGCCAACCATTTCAAATTAACTAAGGAAATGTGTCCCAAGACACATGAGGAGATAGAATACATGTCCATGGTCCCTTATTCATCAACAATTGGCAGTTTCATGTATGCAATGGTTTGCACAATACCAAATATTGCACATGCAGTGGGAGTTGTGAGAAGGTATATGAACAATCCAGGTAAATAACATTGGGAGGTGTTAGCTCTAGAAGTTGTTCTTAGACAACTTAAGAGCAAGCTTAGCACATTTTGAAAAAAAAAGACTTGATTGGGTTTATAATGGAGCAAGAAGAAGAAAACAAGGAAAGGAAAAGACAGTTAGCTATTGTAAATTAGTGTTGTACCATTGGGATATGGAGTCAAGAAAGMACCCTACTCAATAAAATCAATCAATCTGTAGATCAGATAAAAGGTTTATTGGATAGAGGAAGAGAAAAGATAACACAAAAAAGAAAATCCATAAGGCAAAGATCATCTCCGCATTAATGAATTCAAGGTACTTGAATGTAAACAATGATTAATAGGCAAGATACATCAAATCCTCGAATGCTCAAGAATCCATTAATTATAGGAAACCATGATCCTCAGGGTTACAATGATCACAAACAAAGTGCCTCCTACAACTCTCTAGCCTCTCTTGGCTCATGAATCCCCCCCTTCCTTCCAGAGCTCCCTCCTCTCTTAAATATAAAATATAATACAAATATCCTTAGGAGGCCGAATCCCATCTCTTTCATTGGATTCTAAGCCTTGGAGATAGGTGGCAACAATCAAAGAGACAAAAATCCAACAAATTGCTAATTTTCAGGAAATTGTTGGAAGTCATTAATAAATTGTTTCCACCTCACTGCATGAGGTCTTTAATGGAGCTAAAATTTAGGTGCAGGTGTCGCTTGACATCTAATTGATCCATGAGAATCCATTCAAACCCTCTTGGACAGGTGGAAACCTCCCAACATGGCGAATATCCAATCAACTATGCAACACAAAGAATTTGCAACACATTTTGCAGCGCACTGGTGTTTTAATTATTTCTCTCAAATTCCAAACTGGGTCAGGCTGAAATTTGGTCAGCAAGTCAATAGGGATATCATCTGCCTCCACAATTTTTTTTAGAGAAACCCACTTCATCCTCTGGGTTTTATGATCAAATTGGTAACAATAACCACTACAGGAAATTCTGTAGCACCACTGTAAAACAATTATGCAAATTCCGTAGCACAATTCTGTGAAGTAACTCTGCAAATTTCGTAGCGCCACTGTAAAATAGTTCTGTAGATTCCATAGTGTAGTTTTGGCAACAAATTTCTGTAGCGCAGTGTGGACAAAAGAGCTAAGTGAATGAATGGGCATTCAATATTCTGAAGCAAAGTGGCTTGACCTTAGTATAGGTGAAATTCAGTTGGCAAATGACTATGTAGTCTGTGGAGGAAGAGCTGGAGGTTGTGGCTAATGATGAAGATCTGCAACAAGCTATAGAACTGCTACATCCACCTCATCTTCCAATTCAACTCTAACATTCGACCCCATAGCGCAATATGTAGCTTGTCTGAACTAGTGATTTCAGTAGCCCCGAGCTTGGGAGAAAAATTCAAATTGATAAACAGTTAGCAAGATCATAAATGACCAAATCTCCATATTCCTTTAAAAAATAAAGGGCACTGAAAACAATGGGAGATATGACATCAGCTGATTATGATGAATTATGGTAAAGGAGCATAGGACAAAGGTGCGCGATGGAAACTCCTAATTCATCGGCGCTGCAAAATGACAAAAAATGCTACTGCAAATTCCTATGCTAATAGGAGGCAGTAAAGTGGATTCTCAGGTATTTGAGAGGTATTGCTACTCATGCATTATGTTTTGTTGGTTCAGGCATTGTTCTATAGGGATATGCTGATTCAGATATGGTAGGTGATAGAGATAGCACGAGGAGCACCACAGGGTATGTTTTTACTATAGGTGGAACAACAGTAAGTTGGATTTCAAAACTGCAAAAGGTTATTGCACTTTCAACAACAAAGGCAGAGTATGTTGTTGCTACAGAGGCTAGTAAAGAGATGATTTGGTTATAGAGGTTTATGGAGGAATTGGGAAAGAAGTAGGAGAATAGCAGGATGTACTGTAATAGTGAGAGTGCCATTCATCTTGCAAATAACTCAACCTTCCATTCGAAGACTAAGCATATACAACTCATGTACCATTTCATACGATCCGTCTTGGAAGATGGACATTTGAAGTTGGAAAAGATACACACTAGCCAGAATCATGCAGACATGTTAACAAAAGGAGTAACCAGGGAGAAACTGAGTTCCTGCTTAGTTTCAGTTGGTCTTCAAGAATGAATATGATGATAAGAAATTTGCGAGGTCCAAGAAGCATCATAGTCCAGCATATACAACAATGGTGGAGTTGTTGAGATCAGTCTCCAAGTGAGAGATTGTTGGTTGTGGAGCCTGATTATCTTCCTGATTCATAGGTCTTTGTTTTTAGCCATGTTTATACCCCATGAAGACTTTACACCCTGGAAGAATGTACACTCCTCCACGCGGGGGAGTGCAGAGGGGGGTTCGGGGGCAAGCAGGCCCCTGAAGGAAAAATTGTCTTGTAAATGTATATGGTAATTGCATTGTAAATCTAGACCGTTCATTATAAGGTCACAAATATGACGAAAGAAGTTATGTTAGGGTTTTTCGCCCTAGAAGGCAACCCTCTTTTATGAGGGAAATGTATTGTAGCTATGCATCATGACGAATATTGTATTATGAGATAGGAGACTATGAGAGAAAGAAGAGGAAGTTACAATGGGTTTGTTGTAGGTTGTATCCCTTCATTTGCTGGATAATAATAAAGGAAGGACCTAGAAATTTCTCTAGTGGACGTAGCCCCCATTGGGTGAACCACGTATATCTGTGTCTCTACTGTATTGTGTATCTTCTATGTTTTATTTCCGCATTTGTTTTATTTTATTTCTCTGCGATCCTGTTTTTCTAACATTTTTTAATTTTCCATATTTTGATCTATTTACCTTTTAAGTGATTCTTTCAAATGTGCCAAATCAACATTTTTCAACACAATATCACCCATTTCATTAAATCAGTTCCTCACTAGGGATACATGGTACCCTAAGTCTCCTCTTTCAGGTGTCACATGTGAGTTCTATAGAAGTTTATTAGGAGTACAAATTTTTCCAAAACCCTTTTCCATGTGAGAAAGTGTAATACTCCTCTTTTTTCTCTTTATCACAATTTTTGAATCACCAAAAATAAATATTTCAATCAAATGTTATGCTAATTTCAAGTTAACATACCTTTAGAGACCTTAGTTTGTAGACCATCTTGTTGGTCGACCTTTCTTCTAAAGCATCATTGAAATTTTGGCCATTCTAAATCTAAAATTTTGATTTGTAATAGTCAAATATGTCTTCTTTGCAATGCCACATATTTGAAAACTTCCAATGTGCCAAGAGAAAGTTATGGTAACTTTCCCAAAACTTGTTGTTTTTGTCTGTTTCAAGAGAGCGAACTTGTTGGGCCTTCCATGTGTCCAATTTTTCTGATCTAATTATAAAATTTTGACCTAAAAAACTATGATCTATCTTCTTTTCAATGGAACTAGTGGCATTCAATTTGGACTTTTCTAGGTTTAGATATGACCATTGTACCAATAACCCCTACTTGAGACTAATTTTAAGACTAGTCAACAACCATAATTTCCACAGTATGTATTTATGAAAGTATAGCCAACCAGACCTTTAAATTTTTACCACAAGTAATTCAATATGTATCTAGAGTCTCCCAACAAGTTCCAATATTGGAAAAAGCCCAGGAAAAAAATTATAGTGAGAATGTCAATATGATTCGTTTAAGATTAATTTCAAGACTAGTAAAAAACCAAAACTTGAAAGTATAGAGAACCAACACCTAAAATTTTTACCATAGGTATTTCGATGTCTCTCCTCAAGATCCCAAAAATTTCACGGTTTGAAACTATTTAGAAAAATAGTTTTAGCGAAATTACATATATGACTCATTTGAAGGAGCTAAACCCAATGATCACATACTTTGAAACCAAATGTTACGCACCAAAAAAACCAAATAGCATAAAAATAGAAAGAGAAGTAATTGTAGGCCTTGAGAACGAGAGAGAAGAATATATGAGAAGTGTAATACCCCGAGTTTTATCCCTAGGTTGTAATATGTTTATGTACATATGGTTTATAGATCGACAAGCTAGTATGATTTTTGGGTTGAAGTACCTGTAATGATCAAGGCTGGAGAGCCTAGCATTGAAATCTATAAATACATTGATTAATAAAATACACAATGATTGCAAATGAAACTAGACAAAAGTATGAGGGAATAGGACTCCATAAGAGGAAAATGGGGCTAAGGGCTTAAGGAAAAAGGGCTAAGAGCTTAAGGAAAAGGGGCTAAGCCAATGGATATAATATTATATTCCTAAGTCCTAAGTCATGATGCATATATTATTTCCCAATTTCCCAAGTATGGCGATGAGTTCCCAAGTAAGTGGAACGTGTTCCTTGAGTGCCACTTGTCAAGAGAGAGACATGCATGTTTAAAGTCATGGGCTAGTGGAAAAGCCATAATTTTGATGATTGTACTTTGCAATTCTTGATTTTGTATGTTAGCTGTGATCTTAGGAAATCTAGGGACCCTTTTACCCTATGAATCTTGTGAATACCATGTGGATTTGGTTGGACAATTATCCCCTAGTTGCCTTGGGGTAGGCTGGAGCCTTGGAGGGAGAATTGTGTGGGTAGGATTTCTCAATGCGTGAGGCCTAGAGGGTGCCTAGTGACTCCATTATTGCAGCCATAGTTCCTGGATCCACAACTCTGAGACTTCCTCGCTAGCTATTGCTGAAGGCATGGATGGAAAGTGGGATAGCCTAAGGAACTACGCAACAAATAAGGGGGTACACTTCTTTGGGTTGTGTAGGTTGAGGGGAATGGGAGTTTATTGGTTGGAATTGCTGCAAGAGTTTGGTACCTTGTCCTAAACACTTTTTGTACTAACTGTAGCCTAGTTGGATTAGGTAGCCTTTGCCCTTATGGAGTCATAGAACCATCTCTTGGGTGACCTATTGCTAAGAGAACTAGACCAACAAAGTCTATGGTTGGGTGGAAAGTCCGAGGTTTGTAGCTAATTGGTGGACATTTATAAATACAAGTGCTATGAATTTATAGTTATGTGCTTATATGCTTAATTTCTTATGTATATATTGTGTTACATTCGTTGTTATGTTAATGCACTTGTATTCATGCATAATTAATTGTTGTATGTGTAATTGTGAGCTACATTGCATGGTGTAATGCATCTTCATTCATAACAAGAGGATATTTATGGTATCATAGCTGGAATTGTGTAAATGTTAGCAGGTAGGATGGATGGACAATTATATTTTGGTTTCAGAGTACAAAAAATGGAAAAATTGTGAAATTCAGAAGTACCTCGTACTCTCAACAATGAACAGAGGGTATTGGGTACTTTACATATTGGTATTAGAGCTATGAATGTTTAATGAAAAATTTTGGAGAATTTGTGAAATTCAAAGGTATCATGTGTCCTCAATAGTGGACAAAGGGTACTAGGTACGTTGCAGATTTGTATCAAAGTAAAGGTTACAACACTGGGGCTGTATGGGCTAGAAATTAACTTGCGGAGGAGAAAGGTTACAAGTTACTTACAAATTATTTGATGGAATGCTTCAATGGAATAATTGAAAACAAATTGACATATGGAAATTTCTTGTAGAGCTATAAGTGAAAATTTCAAGGGTTGAACTTCCCATATGGTATGAGACAAAATTGATGTGCTAATATGGTAGCACTGCAAGGGAATTGTGAATTTGGGAGAAAAATTCCCAATTTTGGATGAAATCCAAATATTAAGTGATGAAGCAACATCAAATTTGGCTAGTACACGATCAATTTTGGCCAGGGAAGTCAAGCTTCGAAAATTTATGGCAATTAGAGAAAATTGAAAAATTTTAAAAAAAAATCGCAGAAATTCCAATTCTAGGCATATAACAAAAAATATGATGTGGATGAGCAAGATGATGTGGAGGTACCAAGTGGTGTTGCGTGAAGTCTTGTTGCATGGGTGGCAGACACAAAATAAGGTCCACGACGATGAGTGGTATCACAAGGTGGTTTCATAGTGCTAAAGGTAGTATCAAAAACCATATTCTCCTTGTTTCAAAATTTGGAGGGGGGCACATGTCATCTTGAGATTCATTTTGGGTGCAAGTATCCTTGTTAACCATCGATCACCTTCAATGTAGAAATGAATATAGATTTTCAGATTATATGGATATCAACCATTGAATTTTTCGGATGTAAGTTACCTTATTATCGATCGAAAATGTCCGTCTTTGAAATCAATCTATGTCGTTAGATTAGATCAATTTTAGCTATTGGATATTTTGGAGATAAGTTACATCGCTATCAGTCTGACACCTTTAGCCCGAAATGAATTTGCACTGTTAGATCAAATTAATATCCATCATTAGATATTTTAGGTGCAAGTTTATTTGTTATCGGTCAAGCACTTATCATCCTGAAATTAATTTGCACCATCCAATTAGATTAATCTCCACCGTTAGATATTATAGGCCCAAGTGTCATTGTTATCGGTCAAGCACTTATTATCCTAAAATGAATGTGGATCATTGGATCAGAAGGATCGCCACCATCAGAAATTATCACACCAGTTCCTCCAAGGATAATGTGCCACATGGAGGAGGTAGGGACAAATTGGGACCCTCTCTCATCCATGAGTAGGGTGGTGCCAGGGGGTAGAAAAAGATAGGGGTGCAAGTGGCCCATAAATTTGATGAAATAGAAAGAAAAAGGTAAATAAGGGTTGCGAATGACTGACATGGTAAGCCAGGGATGAAGGCAAATGACATGGTAGATGTGGGACATGACACACATGACTCGATGACCAATTCAATAGGCACATGTCATGCCACATCAACAAGATAAAGTGAAGTTAAAAATAAAATTTTAAAATTTGGAGCCAAATTTTATTTTGGCCATAATAGGAGCAGTTAACTCAGAATCAAATGAAATTTTAAGGGTAGGTCCTTAGTGAAGAGGCCTGGAAAAATGATAGTAAGGGCCAATAGTCATTTATGCTCCAATTTTTCAGAAAATGCAGCTTAGTGTTTTTCGAAGAATAAGGCGGTGCTCAGTGGTAGGGGCCTTGTTGTTGATGAAATTTGAATAGTGGGGAACAAGATAAGACATGATGAAATCCAATGGAGGTTTTGGCCAAATATCAAAGGGTTTGGAATGGAGATGTAGAAACAAGCCAAAATCCACTATTCTGGGAGATCTTTTGGGGATTTTTTAGATTTTTAAAGGAGGAAAAGGGACCCGAGATCACAAATCTAGAAAAAACATTTAGTCGACATTTTACCTCCTCAACGATTTGGAAAACTTTTTCATACCAAAGATTTCCTAATTTTTCTCCGTTGAGAGATAGCCATTTTGGCTAAAAATTCCGAGTCTGGAAAAAATTGCAAAAGGGCAAAGTTGACAATTCCATGCTGCTGTAAAAAGTGACTAGAGCATTAGATCACAAATATGAAGGTTTATGTGTGATTTGCTGATGTTTTTGGTAGATGTGGGAGCTATTCACCTCCAAGAGACCTCCTATAGATTGATATCTTGAGAAGATAAAACCCCTCTCTAGCAATGAGAGACAAGGGCATTAGTCGACCCTATTATGAAAGTAATTTATATGTAACTTATACAAGCCAACCCTATTATGTAAAGACAAATTAATATGCAAGTTGCACAAGTCATCTCTATTGTGAAAGTGAAAAGGTGTGTCCCTTCACTGTAATGAACTAATATAAAATGTGTGAGTCATTCTCATCTGCAACACAACAAATCGCCCTCCTAACACATCTGAGGCAGTCGCAAGAATACTAGTTTGAGGCAACATAATTCGTGATGATCTGAGGAATTTATGTAACAACATCTATCTTTGTATTTGGGTGAATTTCTCTTGGATATATTTCTATAGCAGGTCTCCTACTCTGCTTGGGAGTGGAACTTGAGGATGCCTATGGTTGGGTGGTAATGAAAGAGCATTACCTATGGTTATGCGAGCAAACCCATTTTTTGTGTTATCTTTGCTTGGTTATTATTCTTTACGTCCTAATTATTTACTGCAGTTAGTCTAGCAATAAAATTTCAATATGGGTGAAGAATACCATCTGCACAAACAATTAAGAGATATTGCAGGTACATGAGAAAGGGGACGAGCCTCCTTTTAGCAACCCTGTGATAAAATTAAAGGTTGGTCGCAGGCCTATTAACTTGTCCGAGCCATTTTTTAGGTTTCTAAAAGCTTACCACATGGTTGAAGAAGCCCTTATAGGGATGCCTCTATAAGGAGCCATGTAGGAGGCTAGCTGAAAACACCAAGAGACTAACCAGCCCTAGGCACAGACCTATCTATGACCCCAACAACAGAGAAAATTGAAGTCCAAATTTTTGAGATGATATTGCAGAATTTGGTGAATTCCAAAGACTGTTGTTAGCACAGGGGAAGACCCAGGGTTTAGCTCCAAGAGCGCACCAACAATCCCTAACTACTGGCCCTTTCAGCAACACCGGCGAGGCAGATGCAATCTCACATGAAGTAGCTATGGGGGGGTTGCAGGACATAGATGTCTACAACCAAAGGGAATACCAAGTGGATCTAATACACGAGAAATACATCATTTATATATCATTTACCAGTTTAGATCTACTCCACACAACTATCTATCAGATCTAATACAGTAATGCAATAACAATATACCAAATGAAAAAGAACATAGCATTAATCACACACACAACACAAGATATACGTGGTTCACCCTCTCTCTAGGGCTACATCACACTGTTCTTTATAATATATTAAGATGAAGCATACAGTTCTTGTTTGCGCTCTTAGCTAGCAGATCTTCTTTCTTCTCTTCTCTATCTCTCCCCTTCCTGCGCACCCAGTTGCAGGACTGATCTTCACACCTAGCTGAAGATCTTACAATACCAGAAGGCTCTACACTCAACACTTCTCTCTCACACAATCGTACTCACTCGATCAACAATAGTAATGAATCCTCAACCAACTTAGTAGCAACAATAATAACAACAACCCATCCCAGGTCCTTTAGACTTCTATTTATACATTACAATAGCTCACCGATAGACTTAGGTCAAGACCTAAGTGCCAAAACCCTAGATACAAAAACTCTAGGTGTTTAAAACCCTAGGTCAACTTGACTCGCGTTTTCAGGGCTTCACTAGCCTATCTTTCTTTCCTTCTTTCACAGTGCTCCAAAGCATCCAACGGTGTATTTTTCTGCTTTCTGAGTTGTCCACAATTCATATTCCTTGCTGATCTATCATCCTCGATCTCCTCATCCAACATCTTGCTTTATCTTACTTCGCTCCATCTTTTCTACTCTTTTGCTTACTTCGACCCAGTAACAATCACTGTGTCTTCCATGCAGTTTGAATTTTGCCTTTTCTTCCTTAATTTTATCTTGCTTCCATAACCAAGGGCCAACAGGCCCCCAACACTCACCTGTGACTCATCCCAAGGCACTTCAAATTTGATCCCTTTGCTTTGCTTTGTCTTCAGACTGTGCAGGGAAGCCTGTGCTTCCAGCTCTAGTCCTCCCTTCCTCCCTTGTGCATACTATCTTTTCTATGTCTGGTACCCAGTTTCAACTGCACCTGGTACATAAAAAATTTTCCTCATGCTTTTACTGAGAGTTGCGAGGCAACTGGTTGTCATAGTACAACTTTAGCTAGCTCCCATTCACCATACCTTTCTTCCATTCTCCATTCAAAGTCTTCAACTGCGTAGCTCCTCCTTCTGTGACATGAGCAACCTCATATGGCCCAAGCCAATGCATTCTGAACTTCCCCGGATGCTTCATGAACTTACTGTCATATACCAGTACCAGATCAACTTGTGTAAATACCTTCTTCTTGATGTGTCTGTCGTGGTAGGCCTTCTCTCTTTCCTTCTGAACTTGTTGATGGAATCCTGTAATGAATTGGTCTTCTTCTAGTTTGACCAATTGCACAAGCCTCTCTCGAACAATGCCAGTGTCATCCATATCTATAAAGGCGACAATTCTTAAGTTGGGTACCGAATATTCCATTGGGACGATGACTTTGAGACCATAAACCAGTTTGAATGGAGTCTGCATTGTCAGCTTGTTGCAAGTGGTTTTGTAGGCCCATAGTACTGCTGGTATTCTTAAATCTCAGTCATCCCTATTCACACTGCAAATCTTCATTAGCATTGTCTCCAAAATCTTATTGAATGCTTCGACTGTTCCATTCGCTTGTGGATGGTAAGGTGTGCTCTTCTGGTGATGGACTGTAAATTCCTTAGTCAAGGCTTCAATTGTTTTATTGATGAAATGTGTGCCTTGATCGCTCATAAGGGTCTTCGGGCATCCAAACTTGGTAACGATGTCATCAAATATGAAGCGCAAAACTGTAGTGGCACTACAGTCCTTAACTTCTCTTCCTTTGACCCATCTGGTCAGGTACTTTGTCGCAGTGATTATGAACCTTACTCCTGTGCGCTTCCCTGGTGGGTTAATAGATCCCACGAAATCAATGACCCATTTCTCAAATGCTTGTAGGGTCAGTTGTGGTGCTAACGACATTTCATCTCTTATGGACGGTTTTCCAACTCTTTGACATACATCACAGGCTTTGTAATAGTCCTTAGCATCTTTGTGTAGGGTAGGCCACCAAAGGCCAGCTCTAAGAACCTTCTGTGTAGTTTCTTTCCCTGTGTAGTGTCCTCATGTGATGCCTTCATAAGCTTCGACGAGGATCAATGGTCGCTCTGTATCCATAACACACCTCCTTAGTATCTCATTAGGTCCCATCTTGTATAGCTGTCCAACTATAAGTGAAAATTCTGCAGCGTGCACTAATAGCTGTTTCTTCTGGGTGATTATATATTCACTAGGTGCCATTCTTGTTGACAGGAACTGGAATATTTCAACAAAGTGGTCATAAATTTTTATAATGGATATAAATTGTGCATCTGACAGTGTATCCTCCAAACTAGTAGGCTCTTCTCCATGTTCCAACCTCGACAAGTGGTTAGGACCTTTGTTCATTCTTCCTAGCTTAACCACGATCTCAAAATCATATTCCTGAAATAGTAGAAGCCATATGCATATTCTCCCCTCCAACACTGGCTTGATGACTAGGTATTTCAACGTGGAGTGATTAGTGAACATTTTAAAATGTCCTCCCAACAAGTAGTGGCGAAACTTCTGCAACACATACACCATGGCTAGCCCTTCTCTTTCGATAGTGGTGTAATTGATCTCTACTGTTGATAGCTTCCTGCTAGCAAAGGCTAACGGGTGGTCGATGTCTCCTGTCCCCGATTGTGCTAACACAACTCCTAATGCAATGGAAGATGCATCGACATGCACGTGAAATTCCTTGCTCCAATCTGGGAAAACCAGAATAGGCGCAGTAACCATTTTCTCTTTCAGTGTGTCGAAGCTCTGCTGACATTCTTTTGTCCAATGAAAGTGACAATATTTCTTCAAAAGCTTCTCCATGGGTGCCGTAATCTGAGCATAGCCTTTAATGAACTTCCTGTAATATCCAGTGTGTCCCAGCGCAGTGCACAACTTTTTGACT
Organism: Picea sitchensis; assembly: GCA_010110895.2. NCBI lineage: Eukaryota > Viridiplantae > Streptophyta > Pinopsida > Pinales > Pinaceae > Picea > Picea sitchensis. The sequence goes on from SNQJ01S0022310.1 coordinate 147,635, forward strand.
GAAGTAGGAGGGGGTAGATCAACTATGATGACAATTTTAGATGGATCTACCAGCAATCCCTGCTTGCATACGATATGTCCTAACAACACTCCAAATGGTGAAAAGAAAATGCACTTCTTCAGGTTTAAGGCAATTTGACAGTGCCTTCACTTGTCCAAGATTAGCCTTAAACATTCGATATGATTTTTCAATAAACTAAAGAGAGTCCAATCATCAAAGTATGCTTCTAGAAACTTGTGTAGAAACTCCTTGAATGTTTCCACCACCACCCTGTAAAATATGGCTGGAGAATTCTTCAATCCAAACAACATTACTGTATATTGGTAGGATCCCCATTATGTGGCAAAGGTGGTCTTATGGCAATCTTCCTTGGCAATTCGAATCTGATGGTATCCTGAAAATCCATCTATAAAAAAATATACCTCCTGGCCTCCTACATTATCTAACACTTCGTCAGTGAATGGCGCAGGGAAGGGGTCATGCAAACATGCATCGTTCAACTTCCTGAGATCTACAGAGATCTTGATCTCTCTTGTCTTCTTGTCTTGTACCACCATAGGAATAATCTATTCTGATTCTTCAATGGGTTCTATAATCCTTTCTTCCAGGAGTCTGTCGAGCTCAATCTTCACTTTCTCCTTATATTTAGGGTTCAATCTATAGGGTCTCTATTTGACTAGTCTTGAATCTGGTTTCAAAGGGATCCACATCTCTCCCATAGGCCCTTTAATGCCTTTCATATCAATGAACTTGATTGGAAACAAGTCATGATACTCATGTGGCAATTCTATGATCTTTTCAATAGTGGAAACATCCCAATAATATCCAACATGTGCAAGCTTCAGTGTTTTCTATGTTCCAATATTGACTTTCTTGATCTTGATCGGCTGTCCAATAAATGGTAGCTCAATTCCTGGTCCTTCCACATCTCTCTAGCCTTCTGTTTCTACGATGTTTTCCTTCCTAGGATCATCGTCTTCATCAATATTGATGTTGTAACAACCTTGCAATTTCTGGAGAGGTGTAGTCCACTCATCCTCTTCTTGTTCCAAAAGGAGGTTGGGTCCCTCCTCAAACACTTTCTGTCTTACAACTTGTAATGCTTGGTCTACTGTAGGATATTGGCTTTCGAATAAAAAGGTAGTAACAAAGTTCTGAGTCATACCTTCCCAATCTGTAGTGATGAGGCACAACTCTACTTGAAGGTACCAGTTCATAGGGGTTTTGTCCAGCGTGTTGATSAATTTGTGCACCCACTGCTCTTGAGGAATATTGCTCCATGCTTCCTTGCAACTTCGCACATGGTCCTTCGGACAACTCCGACTTGTGTATCTAACTTCGCAACCTTCTACTTGTGCCGAGAACCGCGTTGTCATCAGAGTACRRCATTGTACCCATTCTGTAATGTTGTTTTTGTTTGTCCCCCACCATATTGTTGGTGTGGATTTCAGGGCCTCATCCATTGCCAACAATCGTTGTTGCATTGGTACACTTTCTTCAAAGTCCGACAAGAACGTTTCTAAAGGATTCAGACCGTCAAAGGTGGGTATGTTACTTACTGTTGTGCTGATCCAACGTACTTCTCTGGTTAATCTAGTGCATCTCCTTGTAGATACTTTGTACATTTTGTTCTAATAGTTCTTTGGTGCTTCTTTTGAATCTGATGAACATGCACTGTCACTTCGCCAGCTCAAATTTCCATCAACTGTAGGATTAATGTAATCCTGCTGTCTGGCTATTAATCTGTATATGTTTTCCAGTTCATATGCGCGGTATTCTTCTTTGATGGGCTTTGTGTATCACTGAACTTCATCGGGATCTAAAGGTGTGATGACCCCAAGGCCATCCCCTTCAAACGTCATTCAGATTTTCTTTAAATCGACCATAGTGGAATTATTGAAAGCCCAATAAATTCCTAACAGCGCGGGGTGAGGACAACTATCATCAACTATCTCAATTACCTCAAAGTCTGCAAACGTCCTCACTCCGTCGATGTCCACATGGACATGTTCCAATCTTCCAAAGGGGATTACATCTTGCTGATTAGCCATCCTAAGTCTGATAGGGGAATATATCAACTTAGGTTTTCCCATCAATGCCTAGGTTTGTTTCGTTATGACATTGACCTTCGACCCTAAGTCGAGGACCACATAGTCTATATCATACTCTCTAATTTGAGAATTTAGGTGTAGTTCCTTATTTGTCCTTATCTTCTTGGTTAGTTGATGTACTGATTTATTCAACAAAGGATCTACCCTTCCTACCTCATACTGTCTAACCAAATTTTTCAGTTCTTGTATGGCTTTCTCATCTTTAATCAACTCTATAAATGTATACAAGAAATTGACAAGTTTGCTTGCCTCTTTTCCATCTCCGGGTGAAGCAGACTGATCAAATGTTAGAGGAATTCCACATTCTCTTACTTTTTGTCGTGTCTTCGGTGAAGAACCTTGGTCTCCCCTGAATTCTCTTCTTGCCTCCTCAAACATTTGTTTTTCTTTCTTTGCATCAAAAGTTTGTGTCTTCTCTGTGGCTTTCCTGACTCCTGATTCTTCTGTAGTCTTTCCTTGGATCATTTTGTCTTCTCCTGTAACAATGCCTCCTCGAGTGATAACAACCACTCTAGGGTCTGCTCCGTGAGGTTATGATTTGATTAATTGTATTTGTGGGTTCTACTGAGGTCCCCGTCTCTCCTGAAGTTTAGCCAACAATGCCATACATTCCTCGATAACATGCTCAAAGGAGTTCCAATAGCTGCAACTAATAGAAGGGTTCTGACAGTCCCTTGCCAAGTGTCCTAGCTGTGCACAGTTATAACATATTATTTGTCCTCGACCTCGACCCATACCTCCTCCTCTTCCTCAGAATCCACCACGAGGGTTGAAGTTTCCTCTCCCAGGGGAGTTATACTGCGTAGTGTTTCCTTCTTGATGTACTTTGCCTTGGATTTTGTATATATCCCTTGACCTTTTTTGCATGAGTTCGTAAGCCCTACAATCCCTATCATCATGCCCCACAGACTTACAGGACGTTCAATACAAATTTGTGGGTGTCTGAACATATTTTTGCATGTAATAGAATTCACTAGGGCGATGTCTATTTCTACATACCTCGCACCATGGTAGGGTAACTTGATTCAAGGGGCTCAGAGCTCCAGAGGCCAAGTATTCATGGAATAGGGGACAATGCTCCTTGTCACGGCCTTCTGATTTGTATCTGACACACTAGATATCTTCCCTTTTGTCTTTTCCCTTGTCTTTCTTCATATCTTCGACCTGCAGAGACAAACTAGTTAGCTGACTCAAGATTTGACTCATACCCGAGCTGGATTCTCCCATAGGAGTTGATTCAAGCTTCATGGAAATCTCCAGTGCCTCAGCCTGTGAAGCAATCTTCTATTGCATTAGAGTAACTCTGATGTGTGGTAAGAGAGCAACAATGGACCATTGCTTGTTTTGCTTGTCTAGGATCTGGAAACTCAAGTGGCCCATCAAGTTTTTAAACCTTTGATCGAACTCCCATACCAATTCAGCTATTCTCTTCTGGGTTTCTTTTAGTTCTGTAATGCACTGTGACTCCGACTTGGGTTTCTTGAACTCGACAATCAACGATTTCTTGATCTCATTCAATGGTTTAGGTTGGGCAATTCCCTTAACAAACTTCATGTACTATCTCAATGCGCGGTCTCTTAGGGTAGTACTAAATTGAGCTCATTTGACAGCTCTGTTAGTGATGTTCTTAATACTCCATACGGCTTCGCAAAGAAACTGGTGTTGATCAGGATCTTCAGATCCATCTCCTTTTAAGGTGGGTAACCTCATCTCAGATTCCATAGATCTTCCTAGGTTTCTCGACTGAGTAGGTGTTGGGCTACTAGTGACAGTGCTCTGAACACTCGGGTGACTCTGATTACTCTGATTTCTTAATGTTGTTGAATCAATAGGAGGAGTAATAGTACTTACTTCAACAATATGCGTAGTTCTTGAAGCTTCTGGCTCTTCTTGACGAGGTTCTTCAGTTTTCCCTTCCTCTGGCCCAACGGACTCTGAATGCTCTTCGTCCATCAGATCTACCTCTTATCCATTGTAGAAACCCTCATCCCCGTAGTTCTTCTTAAACAGGTTCGCAAGAGGAACTTATCTGAACACTCTCCCACTGTGCATATGTCCAGCCTCTGTTTCGCTGTCGCTATCTGAGTTCTTGAGCATTAGCTCTTCAATCCAACAAACTATTGTATCTTCAAGATGTTCTTCTTAGTAATAACATCTTGACCTTCAACTTCAGAAAATGTAAAATTTTTCCTCTAGGTCCCTTAAAGAAGTATCTCTCTTCTTGGCTATATGATTCTACTCTGTCAACAACAAACTCAGTGATATAACCTCCAATGGTACTATCAAACTAGTGATCTACTGCTCTTGACATGACGTTATCAACTCTCTTGACCCTCTTGATCAGAGCTGACATCCAAACCACATGTGGCCTAGCTCTGATATCAAACTGGGTATTTGCTAGCCTAGCTAACCACTCGTATAGCTCCTTATGAATCCCTCCAAAGAAAATCTCGTGTATATCAGTAAAGATATATCTCTCCAACCAATCTTCTGTACTAATATTAGGGTTCTTGTTCTGGGCTTCAACGAAGTCCTTTTCTTGATCCGCTATCCACTTCTGAATCTCTGCCTTTGATGGAAACCACCTTGACATTCCCTCAAGAAGATTCGGGTCCCGACAACGAAACCATTTGTTGGCATAGGGGCAGACCCAGGGTTCAACTGCAAGAGCACACCAACAAGCCCTAACTATTGGCCCTTTCGGAAACACCTGCGAGGTAGATGCAGTCTCACCAGAAGTAGCTATGGGGGGGTTGCAGGACAAAGATGTCTACAACCAAAGGGAATACCAAGTGGATCTAATATAAGAGAAATACAACATTTATATATCATTTACCAGTTTAGATCTACTCTGCACATTTATCTATTAGATCTAACACAATAATGCAATAACAGTATACCAAATGACAAAGAACAAAACATTAATCACACACACAACACAAGATATACGTGGTTCACCCTCTCTCTAGGGCTACGTCCACAAAACTTTGCTTTATAATATATTAAGATGAAGCATACAGTTCTTGTTTGTGCTCTCAGCTAGAAAATCTTCTTTCTTCTCTTCTCCATCTCTCCCCTTCCTGCGCACCCAGCTGTAGAACTGATCTTCACACCCAGCTGAAGATCTTACAATACTAGAAGGCTCTACACTCAAGACTTCTCTCTCACACAATCGTACTCACTTGATCACACAATAATAATGAATCCTCAACCAACTTAATACCAACAATAGTAACAACAACCCATCCCAGGTCCTTTAGGCCTCTATTTATACATTACAATATCTCACCGACAGACTTAGGTCGAAACCTAAGTGTCAAAACCCTAGATACAAAAACCCTAGGTCAACTTGACCTGTGTTTTCAGGGCTTCGCAAGCCTGTCTTTCATTCCTTCTCGCGCGGTACTCCAAAGCATCCAACGGTGGCTTTTTCTGCTTTCTGAGTTGTCCACGATCCATCTTCCTTGTTGATCTGTCATCCTCAATCTCCTTGTCCAACGTMTTGCTTTCTCTTACTTCGCTCCATCTTTTCTTCTCTTTTGCTTACTTCGACCCAATAACAATCACTATGTCTTCCGCGCAGTTCACATTTTGCCTTTTCTTCCTTGATTTTCGCTTTCTTCCATARCCAAGGGCCAACAACTGTATTATGAAGCTTCTTCAAGCAAGTTCTGAGGCAGCCTGAAGCAGATTTTGGAGAGTTATTCAAGGCCGAATCTAGGCCTGATTCTGAAGTGATTGATGTTGATTTTAGACCTGGTCTAAGGCCAAGTTCAGGCCTATCCCAAGTTAAATTTTTACAGCAGGACAAGGTTGAATTTTATGATATCTTAAGCTTGTACTAGGATGAGTAATAGGTCCATTGAGTGGTGAATTTGAGGTAGGTGTTACAACATGTTTAAGGAGTCCTTTTTTGTATGCGAGTCAAAGGATGCACTAGCTGACAAATTCCTAAGGATAATGCTATAGTTTCAAGAGGTTTTCTTCCATTGAGGTTGCCATGGAGATGATGTTTCTTTTATTTTGTTTTCTTGTTCTTGGCAGGTTATCTTCCATGGAGGTTTCCATAGAGACGATGTTTATGTTCTTTTCTTTTCTTATTCCTAGTAGGTTATATTCCATGGAGGTTTCCATGGAGATGATGTTTCTTTTGTTTTGTTTTCTTGTTCCTGGAAAGTTATCTTCCATGGAGGTTGCCATGGAGATGTTGTTTCTTTTGTTTTGTTTTCTTGTTCCAGGCAGGTTACAATGAATACAGGTCACTAGTGATAGCCTTGAGAGGGATCCATAGTGACAGTTGCAGAAGGAAACATATTATATGGTCTATAGCTTGAGACATGAAGCAGTATGGCTTGACAAGGAGTTTATACGAACTGTCAGCTTTACCAGTTTGAATCTCGACACATGATTCTATCAATTGAGTGAGTTGTGGAATATAATATGGTGACATGTCTTCCAGATCTTCGTGTAGAGCATGATGGAATTTGTAGAGGTCGTGGGGTCCTTTCCGAGCAGTGGCAACAGATCCAAGGGGATATTGGACTTGATGCATTCAGATTTGTGTGGACCCATGACAGTTGTTTCCTCTGAAGAGGGGATAGCCTTTGAGAGATATAGAGGATCTCACATGGAGATTGACAGTGGGAGGCGAGAGTAGATGATGACTTCTCCCCCTCACCCATTCAACAATTTAGAGGGATTTGGTCGAGCCCGTCGATGCAGATGATCTAGTTGATATTCCTAGAGATATTGCAGTAGGCAGGAAGAGGCCTACATGGGCTCATCAGAATCTGAAGGAGGCAGAAAGACATGTAGCTTCCGTGGTACTTTCCAAAATATCCAGATACCATAGAGACATTTGGGCTATGTTGCATCTATGAGCCACATCATTGATTCTTGAGCCTTCATGTTATGAGGAAGCATCTAGTCAACAGATATGGAGAAAAACCATGATGGAGGAGTATTATTCCATGGTGAAGAATGATGTATGGAATATTGTTTTGAGACCGAAAGGGAAGTCTGTGGTGACTTCCAAGTGGATTTATAAAGATAAAACATGCAGTTGATGGGAGCATTGAGAAGCACAAAACAATAATTGTTTCCAAAGGATTCTCTCAGGTGGAGGGAATAGATTATGAGAATACATTTGCTCCCATCGCTCGATATATCTCCATCTAGATGATCATTTCCCTTATAGTAGACATGGGATGGATATTACATCAGATGGATGAGAATACAACCTTTCTCAATGAAGAGAATCAGAAAAAAGCATACATCGAGTAGTCATTTGGTTTCATGATACATGAGAAGGAGTCTCATGCATGCAGATCAAAGAAGGCCCTGCATGGACTTATCCAGACACCTCGAGCTTGGTATACGAGGATTGATGGATATGGCCTGAGATATATCTCAAGTATTGATGAAAGATTACAAGGATATGCTGACTCCGATGAGGAAAGGAGCATTGTAGAACACCTCGAGGTGTTGCTTTACCTTGGGATCTTCCATGACTTCCTGACATAGTAGGAAATGGAATTTTGTTCCTTGAGTACCAAAGAAATAGATAATGTTGTGGATGGTAGTTCACGAAGCAATGTGGCTTCACAAACTCTTTGCAGACTTGATTGGTCAGTGATATCAAGGTGTTGCCACAATAGTGATGAATCAAACAGATTATAACACAAAAATGATTGATCACCCATCCCAATGTGGTATCTACAAGAAGCTTCCTAGAAACCCTATCGTAAATGTTATGAAAGAAGCTAAAAAATGTATAAAAAAATACAACCTAGATGAAATATTAAAAAAGCAACTTCTCCCGAATAACGAGATTACCCCAAGAATTTATGGGCTACCTAAAATTCACAAAGACATTGTTCCTCTTAGACCTATAGTAAACACAATCGACTCACCCACTTATGAACTGACCAAGTATGTAGAAAAGATCCTTAACCCCTTAGTAGGTCATACAGACTCCTTCATTAAGGACTCTAAATATTTCGTCAAAATTATCAAGAATGAGAAAATAAGACCCAAAGACATCCTTATTAGCTTCAATGTTGTATCCCTTTTCACCAAAATCCCACTAGATGAAGCCATCTAGGTTGTTCAATAAGTGACAGATCTGGAAACATCAAAACTAGCAGAGGTTTGTCTTCGTTCCACATTTTTTAGCTATCAAGGTGAATTTTATGAATAAACAAGCCACATAGCTATGTGATCCCACTATCTCCCATTGTCACCAATCTTTTCATGTAAAACTTCGAGAAAAAAGCCCTAGATTCCTTTCCTCTTAAACCATTAAGATGGAAGAGATTCGTTGATGATACTACTGTACTTTGGCCCCATGGTAAAGAAGAAATAGAAAAATTCTTCCAAAACCTCAATGATATTTCTAAATACATCAAATTCACAATGGAACTTGAGGAAAATGGTAGCATTCCCTTCCTCGACATACTAATCAAAAGGAAAGAACATAAGAGTCTTGGACATATAGTTTATAAAAAAAGACCCACACATAAAACTACCTTCACGCTAGCTCTCATCACCACCCAACCTAGAAATTAGGTATCCTCAACACTGTAGCCACGAGGGCCTTAAGAATTTACAATGATGATAACCTAGTTCAAGAAAAAGATCACCTCTATAGGGTTTTCAAGAGCATAGGCTACAAGGACAAAGACATTAAGAAAATGATAAACAAATCCCTAGATAGATAAAGTAATGGACCTATACCACCTAACAACCAACCCCTTAGTACTACATCCTACCTTCCTTATATCCAAGGAATAACTGATAAGATTGCCAATGTCCTGAGAAAGAAAGAGATTAAGACCTCCTTTAAACCCTCAGAAACCATCAAACAAAAAATCAAATCCATTAAAGATAAACCTGACCATTAGAAATGTAAAGGAGTTTACAAAATAGAAAGTTCCTGTGGTAAATGCTACTTAGGAAAAACTGGTCGTTCCATTCAGATCATGATCAAAGATCATGGAGAAGATATCAAGAACAAACGTACTCACACCTTAGCTTTAGCTGAACACTCCTTTTCATCCAAACACCACGTACACCTAGAAGACAATTTTTTTTTAGCCAAGGAATATCACTTATTCAAACGTAGAACCAAAGAATCTATTGAAATCCTCAAACATCCTAACAACCTGAATAGAGACAATGGTCTAGAAATTAGCGAAAATTGGATTCCCCTGATCCAAGATAGGCGTACCATGTAATTTACACTTTAACCCTAAAACCTAGGTTCATCTATTTCACCTCCTCATCCATTTAAAACGCCTTAATTTTTGTAGAACACCCCCCCCCC
>SNQJ01S0022310.1:157088-191400 GCA_010110895.2 Picea sitchensis
CCCTACCCCATTTTTATAAACTAAAACAACTTTTCAGTATTAATAACCCTTCCCTCAAATTATCCTTTAACCTATAATTAATATTGCTCTAACACTTATAAAAATTAAAAATTTAAAGAAATTTATTCCAATCATTACATTAATAAATTAATATTCTATTAAAACTCTTACAATTAATATTTTATTTAAACTCTTACAACTAATATTGCTCTAACACTTATATAAAATAAAATTTTAAAGAAATTTATTGTAATTATTACATTAATAAACCTTTATTAATATTGTATTAAAAATCTTACAATTAATATTTTATTTAAACCCTAGAAATTCAAATTTCTTAAAATATTTTTAATAAAAAATTTCTAGGTTTTTAGAGCTGACTTCAGAGTTTTCCACCTCCCATGGGTTCATTATTTATCTCTTCTCTTTAGATTCTTCTTTACCCCGGCTTAAATGTCTCGAAGATGGGTCAAGATATGGACTCGAAATGTTGACCTTCGATTGTTAATATCGTGGTTCCTCCGAATCTTCTAAACAATCCCTCCCACGGAAATCTTACTGTTCATATATCATTATGTTCGAGACATGATGTAGAGGGAGACATTACAGGTGTAGTACTTTCCTACAGATGACCAGATTGCATATGATCCCATGAAGCTTTGTAAAAAACATAATAAAATATAATTATATTATGAAAAGATGTAAGGATGTGTCTTATCAAAGAGACACGACTCTTCATGTGAATGGGCACCTTGCGTACTATATAAGCAGGGCCCTCATTGTAACACGTGACACTAAATTCATTCTATCAATATATATATTTTATAATACATTTGTCTACAATAAATTTTAATACAAACATAGACTTTTGTTTATTACAGTGGTATCAGAGCTATTCGACCCTCTGGCCATCAACTGCTGCACAGTCCATCCATTAAGCTTAGGTCCTGAAGTCATGGACACATATTTCCATGAAATATTGGAATTCCACAAAACTCAACAAAAATTATTAGAGTAAACAAGGGAAATAATTATAAAGTCGCTAAGGGTTTTTGAAACACTGGATTTGGCACCTACAATAGAATCAGACCTTGATGTAAAAGCAACCAACAATGAAGAATATTTGAACGAGGAAAATCAGGAAGTCACTGGTTTCGTAAGTGCTGAAGCCCAAGTCCGTGAGGCCTCAGAAAAACTTGAGAGTGGTGAATATTGTTGGGATGTAAAGGATAACGAAGATCACAATATTGAATGCAAGTCTATCTTGAAAGAAGCAAGTGCAATTAAATATCAAAATTATGGTCAAAGTAGAACCCCATCTCCAAGTCAACATATTCATGGCGGCGAAAAATATGAAGAAATACCCAAAGAATTTTTCTGCCCAAATTCAAATAGATTCATGGCAGATCTAATTACAATTCTTGCATCTGATTTCATATATGATCAAGCTTTTGTTAAAGAATTGCACCACCCAGAAAATGTGCAATCCGATCCGATAATGAGAAAGGAAATGGAAGGAATTCATTGTGAGGCATAAGTAATTATAGTAGAGGATACATTACCTCTTGTTCCTAAGAATCGGTCGGCTACAAAAGAAATTATTAAGATAAATGATGACCTCAAATGGAAAGGGAAACCCAACATTTTGTTAACATGGGTGCTCGACCACAAAACCTTATCAGAAACGCAGAATATACAATTGGTCAAACCGCCATTGACTACTTAGTTGCAGGCCTTCAAAATTCATCAATATGCCTGAGAATTGGTTGTTGGCTCGCATTCACGTAATCATTTCAGAAGATACAATGCATTTGTACGATTATGTACGACTCGAACCATACAACGATGGGTGAGGATTATAAACCAAAAAAAATAATAATAACCTTAGGTTTAGCTTAATACAAATAAATAAAAATAAAAAATAAAAAATAAAAAAATCTTTTCATTATGCTTTGAGGACAAAGCATTCTTTAAGAGAGCAAAAATGTAACAAAAATAATTGTTATAACCCTAATTTGCACCATACATGCTTACCTGGCATCAGGCCATATCAGATTCCTTCTTTGCTAAAGAACTGTTCAACAACTCTTCTTAAAAATACTTTTTATAAAGGCCCACATGCCATGCTCTATTACTGCACGCGTGTACACGCTCGCTGACCCAAAACAACCTGTGTGTACCTACAAAAGCATGAAAAAAGGAAAGTTGCCAACTTTGGGTGAGTTAACTAAAACTTATGGCCATGCATGGCCAAGGGTTCGTCCAAATACCTAGCTTCTTCTAGCTTATAAAAGAAGGGTTAGGGGTCCCATTTGGAAGAGGATAATCATAGTAAAGAAACTATACCCGATTGCACATTCCCTTTGTCCCAACCCTTTAGCCATCCTCGTGCAAAGAGAAATATAGAGCAAAGAAGTTGGAGGACAATTGAAGAGGAGCCCAGGACCATGTTCGTGGAGCAGTGGCCGGCTTCATCATTGTAAGTTGATTTGTTGAAGTTAATAATAAAGAGATACTTTTCTTGTCCCACCATATGAGGTTTTCATGGTTTATTGCACATATGTTGATTGAATCTCTAACCCGTTAATCTATATATCAAATGCATGTGGAGTTCTTTGTTTGTCTTGTGTGAATGCAGGCCAACCTTGGGAGGAGAGCTGCAGTCAAAGAGCGATCAAGAGTAAAGAAGGATCGACATCAAACACCCGAAATAAGGTATGCTCACTTGATCTTCTTAACTATGTATTTGCTTAAGAATAATGGGGATTAGGTCCAGGACGACGGTAGAAAGTAGGAGTCTTTAGGTCTTTTCTACATGCATATTAAAACCCTATGTGCTAGTCCGTAGAGGGATTTCCCACTCACAACAGAATTGGCGACCATACTGGGGAGATCTCTAGGGTTCCTGGGAATATTGTTGGGTATTTTTAAGAACTGGTTTTTTTTTCCTGTTTTTGAAGTTTTTGCAAAAGTCTGAGCTAACAGAGATTTTGGTCCTCCATACCAGTTATCTCTGTTTCTTTGCTTGACTGTATTTTTTTTTTCGAGACCCACAGAGGTACACGCGGCTTGTATAAGGTCTGCACGCGTGTACCCGCACCCTGCATTCTCACAGCCCGTGTGTACACCCTCGCTAAGGAGGTGACAGCCGCGTGTATGATTCCAGAAAATTTCTTTTAAAGAGGCAATCATCCTCTTCCTTTTCAGAATTAGTCCTTCTCAGGGGTTTTCTAGAACTCTTTCTAGTCTTTGTTGTTTGCAGTCTATAGCTTAGGTTTCACATCGGATTGGTTTTTTCTATGAAGTTTTCCTTGACTTGTTTTCTTTTTCTTTTAAAGTAAGTGTTTGAGTCTTCAAGAGATTTTGGTTTTCAGTACCAGTAGTCTCTGCATGGGCTAGATTGCTTATCTTTTTATTTTGTCTCAGAGTTTCAGAGATACACGCGGCCTGTATAAGGCCAGCACGCATGTACACACGCTCTGATTTTACACAGCTCGCGTGCACACGCTTGCTGTTGAACTGTTAGTTGTGTGTTTGAGGAGAAGTTTTTGTTGAAGGTAAGGCAATCATCCTTTCCTTTGACAAGAGATATACCTCTCAAGTTTTTGGGTCTCTGTCATAGTGGTCAGTAACTTAGGTTTGATCACAACAATAGCTTTCTTTTTCATTTAGAAGTTTTCCTCACAGTTTTCTTTTATAGGGTTTTTAGACAAGTGTGAGAGTCCATTTTTAATTTGCATGTGTGTGATTGTTCAAGTGACTCTTTGCGATCTGTGCTTAGGCCAGAAGTTTTTTTTGGTTTTGACTTGTTGGTATTTTTCCTTTTTTCTTTGTGAGCATTTAAATAAAAAAAAAAAAAAACTTTTATTTTTTTGATTGGTTAAAAAGTGTTGTTTGCATTAGTAACCAGGGAAAAGTCTTTGCTTTCATAAGTTCTTGATGGTTTACTTAGATCATAAGTAGCTCGTAGTTGAGTGAAATCCTGCTTTGAGTTTGTTGTTCAAAGATCTTAGTAAAAATTTTTAAGTTTGAAAAGTTGTTTAAAAGTTAAGTGAAGTAAAGGTTTTTTGTTTCCATCTTTCTGTTTATTTTGCTTTCGTCTTTCAAACATCACTAGTTTCACTTTCATAACCTTTGACGTAAGACAATCCATAAAAATTAATGCTAAATCTAAAATTCATTAGAATTTTATGTTTGTAGGGTTAATTAACTAGTTTAGGGTTAGGGCCTTGAATTAGGTTGGAGAGGAAACTCTTCAGGGCCATTAAAATCAAACATTGGAGTCTGAGTTAGGGAGTGTCAAAGTCCAGTATCATGAAAGTTATCTGGGACCCCCCTCTAACACAGGGGATAAAAACGAGGTCGTGTGCAGAAAGGTAGCAGAGATAACCCCTCCAAAGCTGGACCAATCGTAGTGGAGAACACATATAGAGGGCTTGTTTTGGGATTCTATCGATTGCATTTGCCACGGAGATTCGTGGGTCTCAAATCTGTTCGAGGTCCTTAGTTGTCTTCCAGACCACTTGTTTTCGATACCCTTGATAGGTTTCGGGCTCGATACCCTACTCATTGTTGTCTACCCAACTTTCGACTGTACCCACCTGGTGACTGTTCGCGCGCTGGCAACCTAGTTGCCTATATTTTTAGGGACATACACATGTGACTGCGGGGGTATACCGCGATACCCAAGACAAACATCGGGCCATGCTTTACAGAGTATACCCGGAGGGTGCTTCCTTGTTCGATTTTCACTTGCACCGGTAAGTTTCTCTAGTGTTGGTTGTTGTAACTGTTCTTCCAATTAGTTTAGTGTTTGCTTGTTTTATCTTGTAGGGGCTTCTTTTTTAGTGTGTGTTGTTTTTTGAACGAATAGACAGCCCTAGAGTGTCTTTGATCTTCTCACACAGTGGAGGATCACAAGCTCTGCTGGTCATGAAGGATTTTGGGCCTATCACCGGTTACACTGGAGCCACCTCAGCCACCACTAAGGTGAAAGCTAGACCAACAAGGGTCTTTTGAAGCGACTGGGTCACAAGAAATTGTGCCCGACCAAGATCCGGAGGAAACGACCATTTTAGACTGTGGAGCGAAAGATCTTGGTCCACCTAAAACTCCAACCACTGATCTTTCGACACCCATCATCATACCAATTCACCCTTACGAGTGGCAGACAGTGTCGCACACAACAATGGAAACAAATGTTGTCACTCCCTGTGGGAATTCTTCAATTCCCACTATGATTGTCACCACAGGAGACTTTCCACCTCCTAACCCACCATCACTAGTTCGAGCCACCATGGTCTCGACCACCTCTACCTCGCACAGTGGTTTGATCCCGTCTATGGTGGCGGCCACAACCCATTTTCCACCAAGTGTGACAAGCCCTCCATTCTCATGCGGGATGCCTATCTCAGGTACAAGTCCTGTACTTTCCTATTCCACTTCACAGACTTTAGGTCTAGAGGCAGGGAGCTCTAACGCTCCTCTGCAAAGCCACATGGGGGGAACTTCCACTCATTTTAACACTTTCCCTTACGGGGGAGGTCATATACCTCTTTCGTCCCCTTCGCTCGGTGGCACGCATCATCAATTTGCTAGGCCACCTGCATACCATAGTTTATTTGGAGCAGGGAGTCAAGGACCGCCTTCGCATAATATGTCGGTAGGTTCAACACCATTTTCCTTGTTCGGTGCGTTTGGTAACAACACTTTCTCATCATCTGCATTCCCGACTAGGGGCAACCCCAGTTTCAGACAACCTATTCCTATGCAGGGTACTATTCCTGCACAGGGGGAAAACCCAGGAACTTCTTCCACATCAGGGCCTTGGAATTCTTAGTAGGGATCCGTTCCCTCATCCAGAATGCCGATCTGGGGCAATTATTTCCACAGTTAATGGAACCTTAGACAAGGGACTATGCCTATCCCCACGGGATCAACATGGGGCAACCGTTCCCAAAGTCCTCCGAATGTAATGCACTCCCATCCATCTACGTCCTATTTTGGGAATCAGCCGATGATGTCTCCTCACATGAAGAATCTATACGCTGGTCATGGCCATGGTTTTTACTAGAACCCAAAACAACAGCTGAACTTTTCCTGGCAACTTGGTGCCAATCAAACTCCAGGTCCCTTTTTCCCAGGTTATCACCAACAACCCAAACTACTTTTCCTGGCAACCTTGCATTTGCCAGACTTGACAAGGTTGTTGAGTGACCCTATCTGTCACGATCCACGTTGACCCCCTATGTAGACAAAGTTTCCTTTAGACATACCAAAGTTTGAAGCCAAGCCGAACGAAGATCCAGGCAATCATGTGACTACCTTCCACCTTTGGTGCTCATCTAACTTGTTGAAAGTCGACTCCATATAGTTGTGATTTTTTCAATGTACTCTTATTGGGAGTGCTGCGAAATGGTAGATTGAGCTCGACCGCTCAATATACTCTTCCTTTGGCGAATTGGTAATGGCCTTCCTAAACCATTTCCAATTATCTGTGATATATGACGCTGGCACATAATTGCTGGCCAATTTCGCACAGACAAAAGAGGACCATATCTCTGATCACATCCGAGAATGGAGACGCCGAAAGAGTTTAATTAAGGTGCCAGTCCCACCAGCATTCCTGCTCGAGTGGTTCCTTAAGTCTTTGGTCCCACAGTTATCCAAAGACGTCACGACGTCAGGAGTGTTTTCCAAAGAGGACGCCATCATGAGAGATCAACAACTTGAGCTCATCTATTCTTAGTCCGGTTTATTATACGAGATCTTTCCAGATGCGCCACGCTCAATACTTGATAAAACCAGACATAGAGCTGGACCACATGCCGATGGTATTGTTGGTTCAGCACAAACAAAACCCGCTGAGCAATTTTCTATACAACACACATCGGCTAGCCAAACTACTGTTTTTGCTACCCCCCCTACTAAAACGTCGGATGTACACACAGTGCAATCGACAAATCCAAAGGCCACCCAATAGCTTGAAGGAAATAAAAAACAACAAAAGAAGGGTAAGGGGGATAAGAAACCCACTGATAATGATGGCGGGGGAAACACTGAGAAACAAAAAGTGAGGTATCCATGCAACCTGTGCGCGGAGGACCACCTGACCCACCTATGTCCTTGGCTTGCAGAGGCCCAAAAGTTTGTCACACAACAACAACCTGCTATGTTAACCAATCCATTTCAGCATGGGAAAAATCTAACCCAAGCCTCTACAAGTGTGGAAGGGGGAAGTCAAGGACCCTCGCTGTCTTCAAACAATCCCACATCCGCGAATGTATATATGATGAAGGGTGATGATTTTCTATCGACTAGAGCGCATGACTACAGTAAACCAAACACTTCTGAGAAGGGAAAAGAAGTCGAACTCCTGTCTCTTCCTCTACAAATTGAGAAGACTTTGGGTGAAACAATGACACGCATCCCAAAAGGCACGTTAAAAAAAGCTTCTCACAACCCAAACGCAAGGGCTGCCCATAACTATTCTATGGTGGAGGATTTGTCTCAAACCCCTTGTGCGATGTCCACTTTGGAGGTCCTCCAAAGCTGCCCTTCCCATAGGAAAGCTTTGTTAACCGCTTTAGGATCTAGCAAGACTTGTAATCCAGGTACCATCATGTTGGATACAACTGACTTAAAACCTCTTATGCCTTACCACGTAGCATTTTAGATAGTAGTGGCTCACCCCACAAAATTTTTTACTCGAAATATTTTCCGCACGGTGGTTGATGAGGGTGCCTTGACATGTGTTATGTCATTGGCATGTTGGAAGGCCATTGTCCAACCTGTTTTGTCTCCATTGCCTACTATTCTCACTGCTTTCAATGGTCATTCATTCTAACCACATGGTATCATTCCCTCTTTCCCCATGCAGTTGGGAGGGAAGACCATGTGCGTCTAGGTAGAAGTAGTCGACGCGTCCCTCGACTACAATCTCTTGTTAGGAAGGAGTTGGACTTATGCCATGCAAGCAGTGGTTGCTACAGTTTTCTGGGTCTTGTTGTTTCCACATGAGGACCAGATTGTGACCATTGATTAATTGTCTTTCTCCAGACCTGACTCTTCATTGGGGGTGTCCGCGGTCCTGATGATTGATAATCCTCAACTAGGCGTAGTCAATGTAGGGGTTGGTTTGTGCCCATATTTGATGGGTACCTTCAATTACTCTCCCCCTCAAGGTGATGTCAAGTTCATATCCGACAACCATAAGGTTGAAATTTTCAAAGTTTTGTCGTTTCGCACAACTTACTTCACCGATCCGTGGATACTTCCTTCCCCATCGGCCACGATGGAAGGGACATGGCACTCGGGCATGTCCATGCCCTTGTCTACAACTGAAGTAGCGTACTCTTTAGTCCAACAAACTTCAGCCAACCCAGATCCAACTCCTGCACAAGAGTTAGATCCGCCTCTAGAGCCTATTTGGGCTCAAGGTTCTCTGGATGACATCGATTCGTTAGACTTAGTCTTGCCCTCTGACGAAGCAGTAATTGAAGCAATGACTAGTCCGGACAAACCCTGGGATGATCTTCATCATAGTTCATACTTCCTCCCAGACTTAAGTAGAATCGAGGCTGGAGAATTCACCTTGACTATGACTAGAGATAGGTCTTGTCCTATTAATCCCTTAGCTACACACGAGGTCTATGCTGAGGGTAATATGGAAACCATAATTGAAACCATACCGATCAATATCTCCAGAACCCCTTGCGTCGTGGAGAATGTTTTCGTTGGAGCTGACTGCTCCCCCGGAGAGATTCAAATCTACACAGATCTTTTTAAATAATTCCATGACGTTTTTTCCTGGTCTTACGAGGAAATGCCAGGCATCGATCCAAAAATAGTCGAACATAAATCACAACTTATCCAGATGCCAAGCCTGTCTGACAGAAGCTTCGTCCAGTTAACCCGAGGAAAGCAACAACCATTAAGGTTGAAGTTGAGAAACTGCTAAAAGCTGGTTTTATCTATCCTATCCATTTGACCTAATGGGTGTCAAACCCCGTGCCAGTCAATAAAAAACAAGGCACGGTTCGTGTATGTACAAACTTACATGATTTAAACAAGGCCTGTCCCAATGATAATTTCCCCACACCATTCATCGACCAGATAATTGATGAATGTGTGGGTTGCGAGGCCTTCTCTTTCATGGACGTTTTTTTGGGATATAACCAAATACAAATTAAACCCGAAGACCAACACAAAACGACATTCATCTGTCCTTGGGGTACATTCACGTATTGTAAGATGCCTTTTGGTCTCAAAAATGCTGGAGTGACCTTTCAGCGGGCCATGTCTTTTGCTTTCCATGACCTCAAGCATATAGTTGAGGCCTATTTAGATGATTTAGCATCTCGATCTCACAAGAGAATGGATCATCCCATACACCTATGACTTATCTTTGAGCGTTGTCGCTACTTTCAGATTCGCTTGAACCCAAACAAGTGCAACTTTTGCGTAACGTCATGACGTTTGTTAGGCTTCATAGTATCAACAACAGGGATCATGGTCGATCCTCTCAAGGTTGAGGCAATAATTCAGTTGCCCCCCCCCACGCACAATCCTTCAACTTCAGAGTCTACAGGGCAAGGCAAACTTTTTAATACGTTTCATCGCCAACTATGCAGAGATCACAAAGGGCTTTATGCGCTTACTGAAGAAAGACGTTCCTTTTCATTGGGACGATGCCACCCAACGCTCTTTCAATGCATTGAAACATGGCCTCATGACTGCCCCTTTGCTTCGACCACCTAACTATAACAAAGATTTCTTATTATACCTGGTTCAATCAGAGTCAACCATTGGCATGGTATTGGTTTAGGAGGATGACTTATTCTTAGAATATATGATTTATTACCTGAGCCAAGCCCTCTTAGGACTGAAAATCAATTATTCTCATATCGAAAAACTTGCGTTGGCAGCAATTCATGCTGTTCAATGTTTCTGTCTTTATGTTCTGTTTCGCAAGACCACCGTCATTGCTGTCGTGAATCCATTCCAGTACATGTTGACACGACATGTAATAGGTGGAAATATCAGTAGATGGATAGTCGTCCTCCAAGAGTTTGACTTAGATTTCGTTTCAACAAAATCCAAAAAGTCACTAGTCTTCACATAACTTATTTCGGAACTTCCGGTTGAGTTAGGTGATTTTGTGCTCGAATAGTCGCCTATCAGAGGATATATGTTTTTTATCACCTCTTTGGATCCCTGGTATGGAGATATAATTATCTATCTCCAGACTTTGAAGTGCCCCACCTCTGCTTCTCATGATGAGCGTCGACGCATACACCATCAGGCTAAGAATTATCTCATACTCGATGATACATTGTATCAGAGAGGTGTAGACTGCATCCTACACCGATGTCTAAATCACGAAGAAGAAGTTATCGTGCTTAATGATTTCCATACCAGAGCATGTGGCGGTCATTTTTCTGGGTTGGCAACAACCCAAAAGATTCTACGAGCAGGTTACTTCTAGCCGACACTAATCAAAGATTGTATTGAATCGGTCAAGAAGTGCCACCCGTGCTAGATCTTCTCTCGGAAGATGAGGGCACATCTTGCTCCCATGTTTCCTGTCATCACAGTTGGTCTCTTCACCAAGTGGGGGATTGCTTACACTACATGCAACCCTCCTTCAACAAGGGGGCACTGTTACATCATCGTAGCCGTAGACTACTTCACAAAGTGGTTCGAAGCTATGCCAACGTTTAAAGATGATGGAGAGACTGCAACTCTCTTTTTATTCAACCAGATAATAGCAAGGTTCGACGTCCTGAGGGACATTGTCATTGACCATGGAAGTCACTTTCAGTCTTCAGAACTAGATGATGATCGAGTTAACGTCAAAGCTGGGGTTACAGCAAGAACATTCATCATCCTACTACCCCCAAGCAAATGGTCAGGTGGAAGCTGTGAATAAATCTCTTAAGACCATACTACAACGAACGATCAACTTAGCCAGGTCAAATTGGCATTTGATGTTATACTCAACATTATGGGCTTACCGAACGTTTGTTAAGACTGCAATTGGTTTCTCACCTTTCCAACTCGTTTACGGGCTGGAAGTAGTCTTGCCTATCGAATGTCAGTTCTCGTCCCTAAAGTTGGCAGTAAAATTATTGCCAGACACTTCTCCACTCGAAGAGTGGTTATTATACCTTGAGCAACATCGTGATGCGGCCTTCGTCAACAAGGCTCACAAACATAAATTCAAGTGTCAATATGATAGGTCCGTTTGTCCTCAGATTTTTTTTGAAGGCGACCTTGTCCTGGTCTATGACCAAGATAAGGACCCCCTGGGGGAAGGAAAATTCAAACCCATGTGGTTCAGACCTTTCATCATAAGAGAGGTTCTAAAGAAGGGCGCTTATCATCTGGTTGACTGTGAAGGGAATGCTTTGGCAGAGCCTAGAAATGGACTCTACCTCAAGAAGTATTACTCATAGGTAGGTCACCATGGGTAACTTTTTGTAACATATGTATAGTATTTGTACTATTACTTTCTAGTTTTCTTTTAGTGTTATGGACGTGTCATTTTTGATGTATCTTTCGTCATTGTGGTAGATGTCAAGTGAATCCAAGGTGTTCATTGGGTATGCGGGCGGTGCTAGCCGACACACTCAGAGGCTTGTCTCTATAGCTTGGGTAATTTTTTCACCTCGAGGCTAGTTATTATCTTCCGAAGGTATATGCTTAGATGACACCACAAATAATGTTGCCGAGTATAGTGCAGTTATTGAGTTGCTTCATGACACCTTGTCATTTGATATCTCTCATCTTCGGGTTTATCTCGACGCTTAGCTGGTTGTGTCTAAGTTAAATAGAGTCTACCGTGTTCATAATTCAACTTTACACCGACGATTCCTTAGGGTACATCTCTTAGAAAGAAGCTTTGATTATATTACATATTTTCACATTCCTAGGAGATTAAACCAAATTACAGATACTCTAGCTAATCAAATTTTAGATTGGCATCTTGCACACATATGAAAGGACACACACATAAACATGTAAATACATTTTTTATAAAACGGATCCATAAGACACAAAAAGACATAAAAATCCATATATAACATCATAGTCACCAGAGTACATAGGTGGATGCAAGTGCCTCAAAAATACGACCAATAATGAGTCACGGGGCTTATGCCCTCAAAAAAGATATACAAGTAGTGCTCTCGACACGTAAAAATTGTAACTAAGGTCAGGGTCTGTGAGCCCTTTTGTACTGATCAACAACGTTTTCCAAATGCCGAAACAAACAAACCCATGTCCATGGTGCCCCCACTACATGAGGTTGCATAGATGGCGATAGGTCCTCAATCTCTGCCATAGGGACTGTGAGGGTGAGCACGGTAAAGTTTCGCTCGACTCGTCTCAACACCCTCTCAGACTCCCTGGCTGGAATCTCTCCTGCTACTGCTGGTCCCTCGGCGACGGCAGGTGCGGCTCTTGGCCGAGGACGATGCCTATTCCTCGCATAGTCCGTAGGCCGCACTGGTCCCACATATGCACACAACAGACATGTATCCATCAAATGCTCTAGTATACAAAAAATGATATATAACAAAAAATAACATAAAAATTACATATGTTTCACAAAAAAAATATAATAAATAAAAATAAAACAATGATGTAAACTTACCCATCTCTCCTCCCTCCTCACCAGGAGGTACTTGAATCTCATGATCTCTCGAGAAATCAATCCCAGTGTAGGGGTAATACTTTATAACTGGGATCTGTCGCGACAACCAAGCGAATAAATCATCGTCGAAGGACTCATTCGTCCTTCCACCACCCTGTCGTGGCAGTAACACTGCCCATCTACAAAGTGCAGGCAGAGAGGCCTAATGTCCTCGTACCACTACTCGAGGATTGAAGCTCAGAACCCTTTCAAAGAAGAAAGAGCATAGAATGGTCCCAAACCTGAAGTTCCTCTGTGTCCGTGACCGACAATCTATCAACTGCCTCTTCATGCAATCTAACAATGTTGTGCTCCAGTCAAATATTTGTGCATTTAAGCACTGGACTGCACAGTTCATCTGTGCACGTGATGCCTGATGTAGAGCCGCAGAACCAGTAATCCACCCAATAAGCAACACAATCGCCTGCAGCGATAAGACAGTAATCTTGCTTATGAGCACTTGTGAGCTCAAGCGGTCTGTACCAACTTCACAGTAAAGTCCTATCAATTCCGCTATGTTATGCGACCCCGAAGGAAATGTCCGGAAGTTGACTGGTTCCCCTCTCCTAGAGAGGCCAGTCAAAAAATATATATCCTCTGTCGTGGGCACCAATGAATGCCCCTCTAACATAAATGCCTTTGCATCTAGATGCCAATAATTAACCAAGGCATTCAGTAGCCTAGGTTGTGCCCGCATAAAAGGACATAAGAAGAACTTGAGCAACCCACATTGCATCAAGGAAGCCACAACATTAGGGTCTTCCCCGACCAACTCACTAACCTCTTCATGCTCTCTTTCTCTCTAGTTAACATACATCCTGCAAAACACTAAGGTTCAGGAGGGTTAACCCTTGTTTTTTAATCTTTGTTCATTCAATAAGGGGGTCCACGCGGGCTGTAATGCTGATAGTCGCATGTACACGCATGCAGTTTTTACTCTGTTCGAATGTACACGTGACCTGTCATAAGATAGCCCGCGTGGACCTAGGGCCGACCTTTTGAAGGTCAACACCCCCCCAAAACATGGAGCCCAAAGAAAAAATAAAGATTTAAATTGCAAGATAAGAGAGTTTGTACTTACTTGGTCTAGACAGATGGTCATTTCGTCCACTGTAGCTCCTGGAATCACCACTTTTATCACAGGTTTTTTTTTGGTTCCAGAGTCAATTTCCAAATCAATAACGGTGATAATGAGCTGCCAGCTTCTATTTATAGACTTTTTGGCCTCTTTTTATCACTTTTTTGGCCCCCCTTATCATTTTCTTTAAAACAAAAACCATTTAGAGTGATTCAGGAGTTGCATTGGAGGGGTATGATCGGGTATTAGGACAATTTTTTGGAGTTTTGGGCAACTTTTGACGGTCTGTGGAAAACTATCAGATGATCAACTTGAGTATGTAGGATAGGTTTCCTCCTTGACTTTTGTATCTCGTTATCTTTATCCCTTCACCATAGGATCGATCTCGTCAAGTTGCGACCCAGAACCATCATTGTTGCTTTAGAAGTGTCACAAGTTGGTGGTAGAGCTTACCGGAACATGGATGCCCTAGGTAGATCCTGGTTTCATTATGGTGTCCATGCTGTCTCTAATCACTGTAGGCTCGAGAGTCCTTGTTGTTTTTCCTAATTACGAGTTTGAGCCTCATTTACATGATTCCTTTTCACTCATGACCTCACCCTCGAGAGTCCCAAAATACATAACAGGTCTTCTTTTAAGCCCTTTTCAGACCCTCTAAACATGAAAAGATTATCGAGCGATCTTGTGGCCTTTCACGCTCGTTAAACTAAAATTTGAAGTCACGTCTTTCTGGCGTTAGTTTACCCCTTTTTCGGTCTGGACGGTCAACTGTATGAACAAAGGTATACTCTATGGAACTTCAGTTCTCTAGAAGAGTACTCTCAGGTATCATTTTAATCCTTTTTCGGGCCCGAGGGACTAAATTTATGAAAAAGGAACCCCCACGAAGTCCATAGTTAATCTCTTTTCAGACTCCCTAAAATTGAAAAGATCGTCGAGTGACCTTATTCTTTCACACTCGTTAAACTGGTCCAGAAGAAAATTCCTGACGAAGTCCATAGTTAAGCTTTTTTCAGACTCCTTAAAAATGAGAAAATGGCCGAGTGATCTTGTCTTTATCACACTCGTTAAAATGGTTTTGAATAGATGTCTTGTCGGTGCTAGTTTACCCCTTTTTCGAACCAACTAGACTACCTTAGAAAAAGGTACCCCAATGGAGTCTCCTTTTACTTTTTTTCAGACTCTCTAAATATGAAAAACCGCCGAGCTTACCTTCTCTGGGCTTGTTAAACGTACATCGAAGGATGTTACCATTGTGTGTTTTGTTAACCGCATTTTCATACCTTCATCTTTGGTCTAAATGCCGGCTCCATGTTGCTCTCAACTGAACCATCCGAAGCATACCTTATACACAAGCCTTGTAGCACTTTGCCTCTGCGTCTTAACACCTTTGGCCCCCAGAGGATTTTTCCAGAGTATCATTGTTCTGAACATCAGTCTTGTCCATGCGCCTTGAACTTGTATGTTTGTAACACTTGTTCCTCCATTGTAATGTAACATTCTTTTATTCTTTTTTCCAAAAAATCATTGAAAAAGACAACAATATCAAATATACCCCAAAAAGAGGAAGGGGAAAGTATTTTCGTTATTGACAGCACAATAAGTTGGATAAAGCACATCTTTCTATTTGTTCATTAAACTCTGGGATTTAATACGACCTTAGGAAACCGTTCTCGCTACATAGAGTTGTGTCCTCCTCTGTTTGGTTATTCTTCCAAACACATGGAGAGTTTGCGTTGCCTCCTGCCTCGTAAACTTATGTTAATGCCATGCTGCCTGAGTCTCATCATTTGTCGTGTTGTTGTCCAAGGGAAGTTGTTACCAAGCCTGAGTCGACCCCTCCGTAGTTTGTCTCTTGCCCTCATACCCGACCATCCTGAACGTCCAATCAAGTCTTTGTTCAAAATCAATGAAGCCTTTAGTCTGATCATCAAGAGTCTCCAAGTCCATGACCGACGAGCCGTCGAAGACCTCTGGGTAGTGAATTCGTACACTCATATTACACTCCTACCCGAGTTTTGAAGATTTTGAAGTTGTTGCTCGAGCTTTGAAGATCTCATCTCCAGCCATCAGGCCTTATCAGCTTCTAAGAAGATGGATACTCTATATGTATATCCTTTTGATTTCGAGATGTAGCTCCGTTGTGTATTGTTCACAACTACACTTTATATAGTTATACGACATGGATCTACAATGTAGTTGATTGGTATCCATGAGTTTATTCTATCATGAGCATGGGCATGCTCGCCTCAGTGAGACAATTGTTATTTTTTGCAAACGATGCCTCCCGATCTCTGGTCCCTGGGCTCACTTGTTCAACACATCAGTAAATATTTGTAATGTATTTCGGCCATCAGATGCTCTCCTGACCTCACACATTAGGGGGCATATGTTATAACCCTAATTTTCACCATACATGCTTACCTGGCATCAGGCCATCTTAGATTCCTTCTTTTCTAAAGCACTGCTGAACAAATCTTCTTAAAAACACTTCTTATAAAGGCCTACACATGCTGCTCTATTACTGCATGCGTGTATACCCTTGCTGACCCAAAATAGCCCGCGTGTACCTACAAAAGCATGAAAAAAGGAAAGTTGTCGATGGAACACACAACTTTGGGTGAGTTAACTAAACCTTCTGGCCATGCATGGCCGAGGGTTTGTCAAAATACCTAGCTTCTTCTAGCCTATAAAAGAAGGGTTAGGGGTCCCATTTGGAAGAGGAGAATCATAGTAAAGAAATTATACCCGATTGCACATTCGCTTTGTCCCAACCCTTTAGACATCCTCGTGCAAAGAGAAATATAGAGAAAAGAAGTTGGAGGACAGTTGAAGAGGAGCCCAGGACCAGGTTCGTGGAGCAGTGGCCGACTTCATCATTGTAAGTTGATTTGTTGAAGTTAATAATAAAGAGATACTTTTCCCGTCCCACCATATCAGGTTTTCATGGTTTATTGCACATATGTTGATTGAATCTCTAACCCGTTAATCTATATATCAAATGCATGTGGAGTTATTTGTTTTTCTTGTGTGAATGCAGGTCAGCCTTGGGAGGAGAGCTGCAGTCAAACAGAGATCAAGCGTAAAGAAGGATCAACATCAAACACCCAAAATAAGGTATGCTCACTTGATCTTCTTAACTATGTATTTTCTTAAGAATAATGGGGATTAGGTTCAGGACGACGGTAGAAAGTAGGAGTCTTTAGGTCTTTTCTGCATGCATATTAAAACCCTATGTGCTAGTCCGTAGAGGGATTTCCCACTCACAACAATAATGATATATAATTATATTATGAAAATATGTAAGGATGTGTCTTATCAAAGAGACATGACTCTTCATGTGAATGGGCACCTTGTGTACTATATAAGCAGGGCCCTCATTGTAACATGGGACACTAAATTCATTCTATCAATATATATATTTTATAATACATCTGTCTAAAATACATTTTAATACAAACATAGACTTTTTCCTATTACAAGCTTCTTGCCAGGACAAAGTTTGAGTACTTCCGTGAGAGACTTGGCATGATGCCTCCCTCATTGAGAGGGAGGGTTGATGATTACAGCTTCCTGAGACATTCTCCAGATTGTACTCCTTTGGACTGAGTTGAGTTGATCTGTGAGGACACCTATGTGATAGGTGAGATCGTACTCCTATGGACTTAGTTGAGTTGATCTATGATATGAGTCGTACTCCTCTAAAATCAGTTGAGTTTACTTGTATTTGGTCTCCTATCTTACTCCTCTAAATTGAGTTGAGTTGACTTGAGATGGCTCTTCAGTTCATACTCCTATGGAATTAATCGATTTGATCTGTGAGAGTGATGTCCCTAGTGGTTGAGCACTAGAGGACACATCATGGGGAGTAGACCCATGACGTCACACTATGGGATAGACCCTAGTGTTTCTAGAGGAAGGAGCCTCTAGAGGTCCACATGGGATGAGCCATGTGTTGATGTGTCCACATGGGATGAGCCATGTGTGACGTTTGTGAGGAAAATCTCAAGTGGTTGAGGTTTCCAAGCGATTGTGAGGATATTCCACTGGCTAGAAACCCTTAGGGGTTGGGAATATCCATCTGGGTTGGTGCCTAGCAACCCTTGGAGACTTGATGGTCATATGGTTGGGAGAATGTTCACCTGGGTTGGTGCCCAACAACCCTAACAGGTTGGGAGAACATTCATCTGGGTTGGTTCCCAACAACCCTTGGAGACCGTTGTTCCTTGATGAGATATGTCATGTGGTAATGAGGCCCTTAGTACACTAAGTGGTGATGAGACCCTAGTGTCATTCTAGTGGAGAAGAGGCCCTAGAAGATGGAAAAGGTCCACATTGGAGAAATAGTGTGTGACGAGGAGATGCTACCAATAACATGGTCTGCAAGACCATGTCATGGCTAGAGGACCATGGTATAGCCTGAGAGTCTATGAGGACCAGGAGTAAGCATCACTAAGAATACCTCCCTAGCTGAGAGGGAGTGTTGATGTTTTTGGTAGTTGTGGGAGGTATTAACCTCCAAGAGACCTCCTACAGATTGATATCCTGAGAAGAGAAAACCCCTCTATAGCAATGAGAGACAAGGGAATAAGTCGACCCTCTTATGAAAGTAATTTATATGTAACTTATACAAGTCGACCCTATTATGTAAAGACAAATTAATATGCAAGTTGCACAAGTCGGCTCTATTGTGAAAGTGAAAAGGTGTGTCCCTTCGTTGTAATGAAATAATATAAAAAAACGTGTGAGTCATTCTCATTTGAAACACAACAACTTGCCCTCCTAAAACATCCGAGGAATCCATAGGAATACTAGTCTGAGGCAACATAATTCGGCCTAATCAGAGGCATTTCTATAACAACATATATCTTTGTATTTGGGTGAGTTTCTCTTGGATATCTTTTTGTAGCAAGTCTCTTGCTCTGCTCGGGGGTGGCACTTGAGGATGCCTATGGTTGGGTGGTAATGAAAGAGTATTACCTATGGTTATGTGAGTAGACCCATTTTTTGTGTTATCTGTGCTTGGTTATTCTTCTTGAGGTCCTAATTATTTACTACAGTTAGTCTAGCAATAAAATTTCAACATGCTCACCATCATGATTACTATTTGTGCCCAATACAAAAGTTTTCCTTGTTCTTAGTAGATTTTCTGCGGCAAATGGAAGAAGTTATCCTATGAGGTTAATTGTACCAGTGAGACAAGTGCAAAAAAAGTGGGGTGCGTCAAATATTGCTAATTTAAAAAAGCCATAACTTTAAGCTTAGAACTCAAGATGAGACATGAGTGCAGTCATTGGAAAGATGATTTAGAGGAGAATATTTCTAAAGGCTTGGAATTTGGATTGGTACATAAGTGTTCTTCATAAATTGAGATGAAGAAGGACCTATAGCCTAATTAATGAAAATCTTACATTATGCATAATTTCTAATGACAATGGTTACTTTCACATTTTGTAGAGTTAGGGGTACATGTAGAACATATCAAGTTCAATACGGGGACTAGAGATATGGAGGATGCACATAGATCTTACAACCATGAAGATAAAGTTAGAGGATTAAATATTACAACGGGAAAAGAAGAAACATAGTCCAATGGGTATAGAAGCAGGGTAGAGCCAATAGAGCTGGTAGAGACTATGAAGAGTTTAAAGATGGAAGTGAAAATCTAAAGAGTATATAATGAAATGTTGATAAGAACCCAAGAAGAGCATAATCAAATTAACGCTCAACTGCTACAAAGTTTGAACAATTTGCAGAGGTAAATCGATAAGGAGTCCAATAAAAGACATGTATCCAATGTAGGGCATGTAACGGAGCATAGATATCATGATAGGAGGGATGATTATAGAGGTTATAGGCACTCAAGAAACATTAGTAGACATCATCATTCACCTAGACATTTAGCTAGGAGAGAACATGCATTTTTTGAAATAGAGAGCAGTCTCAATATGTCTCATGTCGGGTATTAAAGGGGAAGGCTTGAGTTAGATATTTTGCAAGGAGAACTTAGGAAGCTCAACTTTCAAGCCACCAATGTTTGATGGAGATCATAGGAAGGGTGAAGATTTTGAAGTATGGTTGTTGGGCATGAGAAAGTGTTTTGAGTTGTACAATTACTCATCAAACCTTAAAGCAAGAATTGCCATTTATCATCTTCAAGTGAAAGATTCCATGTGTGATCCAGGTGGATACTGGTGGCCACTCACCTATTCCACTAATTTAGAATGGTTTCACATCTTAGCAGTTTTTCTATGAGTTTTTGGGTCCCAAACTTTCAGGGTCGTTTTGAGGCCCTAAATGACATTTTTTTTGACATGGTAGCTTCTAGTAGATCACCAAAGGCATGTACTGAGCCATTCACAATGTGTACTCCTCGGCTAAACCTTTCTGATGTGGTTATGGTTTTGGATGTTTAGGGGTTTCTCATTGATGCTTTATGTTAAAAGGCATTTTTGGCCTCTTTGCAACTAACTTCTTGTGAATGAGTGTAGTTTTGGCATCTCTATCTTCATAGATAAGCTATCACGATTCTAGCTAGCTTGTGTGCTTTTCATTTTATAGTATTTTTTATTTAAAACAATCATTAATAGAATATGAGTTTAATTGTAGTACTTTGTTTCTTGCAATATCTTTGTGTGTTTCCTTCTTATATCTTTTCCTTCATATCATTCTCAATATAATCTGGATCAGTGGTATTAGAACAGTTTGTTCCTTGTCATTTCTTAGTGTATGTCCTAGATGAGGTCAAGGTACAGAGAGTTGGGTCTCAAGCTAGTTTCTCTTAAGGACAACCACTCTCACCAACCCAAGCGACCTCCCATGGTAGAAGAAAAGAGAGACAATTGATCACATCCTATCAAACTATTGGTTGAGGAACAAGATGATGGATAATTCCACCCGGATCTTCAACGACTGCCAACAACGACGGTGAAACCTTCAACCAACAATCACTTAGAAGGTGAAACATCGTTCAAGGTACAAGTTAACTTTGATATTCCTTTATTTTAAATCCAGATAGAGGTCGACGCTTTGGAAAAATTGTTAAGTCTGCTAGAGGGTTATTCCTCTGTCCAAAAATTTTCCAACGGTGAAAAATTTAGCTTCATGCTCCTTAAATATCTTCCCCATGTCATAGATTGGTGGGAAACTTACTATGAGAAACATACCAGAGATGAGTCTGCAATTTTTGGGCCAAAACCCACTTGGGTGGCTTTTGTTGATGTCGTCAAGGAGAAATACTACCTTATTGGAAATTATGATGGCTAGTACACGAGATGGAAAAATCAACGTAAGGAGAGAGAACATACGGTGATAGAGTACATCAAAATATGTTATGCCTTGCACACAATGATAAGTATTAAAGACTTTGAGCTACTGTTGGCGCATGCCTATTGTGGGAAGAAAGTATATTTTGGCGCAAGCCTATTGTGGGAAGAAAGTCTATTTTGGGTGCAGGCCTATTTTGGGGAGAAAGATATGTTTTGTGAATATGCCCATTTTTGGAGCATGCGCAACAAGTGGTAGGAAAGCAACATGCAAAAAAAAGAAGGAAAAGTAGCATGCAGGAGGAAAAGCAACATGGCGCGCATGTAGACAAGCCTAACTATGCTAGGGTTGGGGTTTTTTACAAAGATTGTAACGACTATAAGCCTATAAATTAGTATAAATAAGGACCTAAGAGATCTAGGTCAAGGTTGGTCAGTTGATTATTGAGAGTTAGTTGGTTGGGAGCCTTTGATTGTAATAAGTTTTGTGGTAGAGTGAATTAATCTAGTCTTTGAGGGTTAGGTCATAGGTTGAGGAGCCTTGTGTGATATAGTTTGCCTCCCAGAGGGTACTTACCCTCATTTTGATTTTAATACTAAATATGTAATGCACGTAGTGCAAGATTTTGTAGCAGAATAAATAAAAGAGCAGAGAAGCCATATCTTTGTGGAGGTAGCCCCAGGAGGGGGTGAACCAAGGTAAAATATTATGTTCTATGTGTTTGTTAGTGACTTCTTTTACTATTCTGTTAATCATCATCTCAATAAGGAATGGTTAAAACTAGTTATAACAACATGCATGCATAGGTTTAAATATGAATGAATCATAGAAGTAAATGAGTGATTAATAATGATACTGTATAAGGAAAATAAGCCAACCACAATCCCCACTCATTCCTAGACTGCAAACACGTGAGCATTGTAGTCCCCCATAAAATTTATCTCAGGTGAGACTGCATTGTGCACCCTATTTGTAGCGCTTCCTTCTGGTTTTCCAGGAGGGCCAATAGTTTAGAGGGTTTTGTTGCAAAACTACTTGAGATAAGAACCTGGGTCAACCCAAGTAACCACAAATGGTTCCGTTGCCGACTGGAACTGCACAGGATTGAGTGGACGGGATCGGTGGAAAAAAAGCGCGAAGGATGAAAGTATAGAATGGAACTTTTATCCCATGGAATCCAATAAAGGCGAAGATTAAAAGATGGTTGAGAACAAAGGAAATTGAGTTTGCGTAGAAGGACAACAAAAACCCTAAGTTGACACCGCGCAAGTATCTTGAAAAATATGTGCTTAGCGACTTGCATGATGTATTTTTCTGTGATTTTCTGCATCTGTTGCAGGAGTGGTTATTGAGGTTGAAGGACAACCACCCTGCGAACCAGTTTAGACAATTAGAGTGAAATCATGTGGATATCATGCAGTTACAAATAGTTAATAAAAAATTCATGCGCGTAATAGATTTATGGTTAGACAATATTGTTGCAGGGTTTATCACCGAATTTACAATATATACGTGAAGTCCTACACCGTTTCAGAGTAGGATTTTCTAAAGGGACCCAGAGGTAGGTACATCAGATCGTTGTATAATTCAATCAAGATTTTATCATATGATAAAGGTGTGATGACCATGGAATCAGATAGCTAAACTTCCCTACGTGCATGGGGGAAGGGAAGCACTGAAAATAGGTTGAGATATGGATAGGGAGATGGATGAGGGAAAGAATAAGGAGGTCACAGACCCAATCATGATGGAAGAGGACCATATAAAGCAGATAGTAGAAAAATATGGAAATACATGCAACAAGATACCTTACCAATATAAGATGAATAACAAGAAGAGAGCCATAGCCGACAGAGAGGGCTTGGAAAGCAATGAAGAAGAAGAAGAAGAGGATCTTCGAGTTGTGGAGTATATTGAGGAAATACTGTGCGCAACATACGAAATAAAAACAAGAGGTCTAGGGTCAGGAACAAAAGGCAAAACTCCAATCGAGATCACCGTCAGTGTGGAACCTACAACCCCATGTGCAACTAATACACCTGAAAGAACACCAACGTTTAGACAACCAAATTTTAGTGGAAAAAGAGAAACATGAGAGGTGTACAATCAAGGAAAATAAACTGGGGGAGAAAGTTCAAGAAGTAACAGTCAATTATCTACAGTGTGTGGAGGCAGTAGTTCAACACAGTTAAAAATGGAAGGACAAGATCCCACGATCAGATTACCAGAATTTCGGGGAGAGGCATCAAAGGACCCTGAATTTTTTTTTATTCATCTGTGAGAAGATTTGGGAAGCAAAGCAGATCACATATGAGGATACAAATATCATGAAGTTAGCTATCACACTAAGATACCATGCATTGGATTGGTACATGAGCCTGGATGTAGACAATCCACAAAGAGTACCAAAGACTATCACATACGCGAAAAACTATTGGTAAACGATTTTCAGAGGCCAAGCTCAAAAGACCAGTACATGAATGAAATGATTGAAATTAGGCAGAAACCAAGTGAGTCTGTTTGGGAGATTGATTAGAGGTTCAAACTTATGAAAGGTAAGTTAAAATATGCAATTACTGACATGAAACATAGGCACTTATTTGTGAACTCACTATTACCACACTTGAAGTATCCTTTGAGACAACAAAATTTCCAAACTCAGGTAGAGGCTCTTTAGGAAGCCTTGCAACTGGAAGAGAACTAGTATCAACAGACAAATCCATCAATAGATCAGCTGAAGGAGGATTTGAAGAATCTGACCTTTCAACTGAACCAAAAGAAGGGAAAAGAGAAAAGAGAAGTTGTTTGGTGTACACTATGTAGGACAAAAGGACATCATAAGAACAAATGTCCAACTTTTGCGCAATACTTGGCAATAGGAGATCAAACCCCTTGCCAATAGGAGGACCATGGTGTGATATTTGCAAGACGCATGTGCATGATCCAATCATTTTCCAATGATGTAGAAGTATAAGACAGTACCAAAAAGTTCATATTGCAATTTTTGCAAATCAGCGGGTCATGATGATAAGGATTGTAGAACGTTGGAACTAATGAGAGAAAGAACTTCAGACAGTTACATGGTGCAAGTAGAGATGATGGCAAGGTAATTTTCACCTCATTTTAACCAAGTGCCACCACCATACAACAATAAAAATCCATAGTACAACAATGTGCAAAAGTAGTACAACAACGCACAACCACAGTATAACCCCGCACAATATAACCAGGTACTCGAATACAACGTACCACAAGGAGATTGAGGTGGATACATAGGTGGAGGAAAAGGGAGAGGAGGATTTGGATGAGGTAGAGGACCAGTAGTGTGCCACAACTGCCAACAACTAGGACATTATGCAAGGGATTTTCCACTTCCAACGATGACATGTATGTATTGTTGCTTAGAAGAGCATGACACAAAAGATTGCCCAACACTCTTGGGAAAGATCCAGAAAAAAAGGAGCTAGAACAACCAAAATGTCCAGTGGATTTCTGCAGAAGCCAAAGAGGATGTGAAAAACATCAATATAGTCACTTGAGGAGGATCCAAGATAGGAGTTGATGCAACAAAACAAGATCCAACTCAACACCAATGGGTAAATAAGAACACTGAGCCACAAAAGCAGTTTGACGCACAGAAAGAAAATGAAACATTTAAGGAGGCCATACATGAGCTTCTCAAGCATAATGTTGCTTCTACATAAGTTGTGTAGCAAACTCAAGACCCACCAATGTACCAGATGCCATCTTCAATGGACCATACCAGTAAAGGACAACCTTTAGAGAAAGTAAGCACCATAAAGACTTTTCAACAATCCCATGTTAAGTTATATAATGATCCATCATCTATTAAGGTCTTAAAAAATCTGCTTGAAATATGCAACACAAAGGTAGAAGGAAAGTTAGAGAAGAAAACAGTCAATCATCTCCATACAAGAAGAAGGAGAAGCAGAGAATTTAGGCTAAATGCCAACATTGAAGATTTCAATAAGGGAGATATTATACTGGATTTAGGATCTGAGGTAAATGTATTGCCTAAGAAGACATGACAGTGTATGGGAGAACCCACATTAGGCTATTCACATGTACAATTGAAACTAGCAAATCAACACAGAGTGTTACCAATTGGAAGTCTTAAAGGTGTGACAATAGATTTGCATGGAGTGCGCACTATGGTAGATTTTGAAGTGATTGAGATAGTAGATGGCACAAAACCTTACCCAACATTAGTTGGATTGGATTGGGAATTTGATAAATAGGTTGTGATCAAACTTAAGACAAGGAAAATGAATCTTGAATCAGGCGAATATAGAGTTATTGCACCATCGTATCCTTCAGAAGGAGAAAGGTTTGTAGAGCTAACTTGTTCGGATCTGGAAGAAATAAACCAATTGTACAGAACCACTGCAGGAGAAGAAGATTATGTCAACCCCACTAAAAATGGGGTACTTAGCTGGAGAATCACTACATCATGTGCTTTGGACTCAGACACATGTTTGGAGAATTGGCAACAACGACTACATGAAGTCTCCACAAGAAGGTGCAAAAGAATAGATTGCGCAGTAAAATGGGTGGGTACAGAGATAAGGGAACCTCCCAGTTTTCATGGGCTAAACGAATTAGATGGATTCTTGAAATAATATGAGGAGAAGGTTTTGGAAAATCAGAGGCTCTTAGCCCTGGAAATTGCACTCAAGGAAACACCTGCAAGATGGTGCGGTGCACACAAAGAAACAATGCAGGATTGGTATCAGTGTAAACGACTACTGTGCATTATATTTGGTGTAGAACAGGGGGGCAATATAGTTTAGAAGTATGATGGGAGAGGAACACCAGTCAAACACTTGGATAAGTGAAAAACACAATGGAGGATGACACCACTAGAGGAATGGCCTCATCACTTTATTCATACATTGGAAGGGATCTCGGGGAACTGGTACATAGACCAAGATATGCGCAGAGGCACTACAAAATGGACATGATTACAACCGAATTTTGTAGTAACCTTCTTGTTCAAGCATGAGAACCCCAACAATGATTCAACACTGAAGCTGATAAGGGGAGTGATATTGTTTTATGAACCAGAGGTTGAAATCATAACATAATATCAACAACAAAACATACAGACAGTCAAAGAGTTACTCTCATGTTATCATGTCAAGGAGGAAGCACCAGATGAAGATGATCCACACAACATTCATATCACCAAGATTGAAGGAGAGAGAGAGGTGGAAGGTCCATCTCTGGATTCAGAGGCAATTGTTGCACCTATCAAAGTCAAGAAAGTAAACATTGGGATGAACGACAATCCTAAAATGGCAAGTATTGGAGACTACTGGATGAGCAAACACTAGAAAGGATAATAGAGTTACTGCGTGAATACAATAACCTATTTCCAACAACCTTTATAGATATGAAAGGCATAATAGGGGAGCTAGGTGAGATGAAGATACCCCTCAAACTGAGGCTAGACCTGTAAAACAAAGACCTTATAGGTTGAATCTAGTGTACAATCATAAAGTAAAATCATAAATTGATCGAATGTTGGAAGCTGGCATTATAGAACAAGTAGAGGAATCTGAGTGGATTAGTCCCATGGTAGTTCAGGAAAAAAATAAGGGGGGGTAATGATTTGTGTAGATTTGAGTAAACTCAATGATTCTTTCTTACATGACCCTTTCCCTACCCCTTTTACAGATGAGGTCTTGGATAATGTGGGAGGCCAGGAAGCATATTCATTCACAGATGGATTGTCAAGTTACCATCAGATCAAAATAGCTCTAGAAGACAAATATAAGACTACTTTTTTTTATAGAATGGGGATCCTACCAATATACAGTCATGCCCTTTGGATTGAATAATGCACTAGTTATATTTTCAAGGGTAGTCATAGATACTTTTAAGGAATCCATATATCAGTTTCTAAAAGTATATCTAGATGACTGAACTGTGTATAGTCTTTTGAAAGACCATGTAGAAGTTTTAAGACTAATGTTGGAAAGATGCATGCAATGTCAGATATCATTAAACATCAAGAAATGCATTTTTGGTACACCTTTTGGGATATTGTTGGGACATATAATGTGAAAATAAGGCTTACTGGTTGACCCTGCTAATATTGCAGTCATTGTGAATTTACCACCACCAAAGTTAGTGCGCTAGTTAAGAGCCACACTGGGACATACAAGCTACTACACAAATTTTATAAAGGGGTATGCGTAGATTACTACACCAATGAAAAATTTGTTAAAGAAGGACGCCAAATTTTAGTGGAATGAGGATTGTTAGCAAGGATTGGACACTCTAAAGGAAAAGATGGTGACAACACCTATATTATTATTTCCATATTGGGAAAAGACATTTCATGTGCATGTAGATGCATTAGCAATAACACTTGGAAAATTTTTGGCATAGCCAGGAGTAGGGGACTTAGACCATCCTATAGTCTTCGCAAGTAGGAAGTTGTCAAAATCTGAGCAGAATTACAACACCACAGAAAGAGAAGGCCTAGCTATGGTATATTCACTTCAGAAATTCACACACTATTTATTGGGTACACATTTTAAAATGTTCACAGATCATTCTGCCCTCAAGTATCTAGTCAAAAAGATAGTGTTGGGGGGGGGGAGGATATGTAGATGGTTGTTATTATTCCAAGAATTCAATTTTGAAGTAATAGTCAAACCAGGGAAGCTGAATGCAGGACCTGATCACCTGTCATGGGTAACCAATGGAGAAGAACCTACTAACTTGGAAGACAACTTCCCTGATGCATAGTTATTTTTAGTACAGGTAGTTGATGAATACTTCGTTGATATCATTGAATACTTAAGTACATGAGTTTCATCACATGAGGTTAGTACTGCGCA
Organism: Picea sitchensis; assembly: GCA_010110895.2. NCBI lineage: Eukaryota > Viridiplantae > Streptophyta > Pinopsida > Pinales > Pinaceae > Picea > Picea sitchensis. The sequence goes on from SNQJ01S0022310.1 coordinate 184,996, forward strand.
AAAGAAAAAACTAGTAGTTAGAGCTGTAGACTATCAACTCAATGCGGGTCATTTATACAAGATGGGCACAAACAACATTTTGAGAAGGTGTGTATTGGAATATGAATGACCCAAGGTTTTAGCAGAATCTCATGAAAGTATAGTTGAAGGACACTATGTAGGAAAATATACCACACAAATGGTATTGCGCACATGACTATGGTGGCCAACTGTTCATACATATGCCAAGGAATATTTCCAGAGCTATGATGTCTATCAGAGGGTTGGCAAACCCAACATGAGAGATGAGATGCCCCTAAGACCACACGTAACTCTGCAGGTATTTGACAAATGGGAAATAGATTTTTTCAGACCTATTAATCCACCAACTAGAAGGTTAAGAGCCAGATATATCATTATTGCGACCAAATACTTAACCAGATGGGCAGAAGCAACACCAGTCAAAGATTGCAGTGCAGAAACAAAAACACACTTCTTATTTGAGCAGGTGATCACCAGATTTGGGTGTCCCGGGATTTTGATGAGTGACCAGGCCACTCATTTTATTAATAGTACCATCAAGGATATGACTGAGGAGTTTGAATTCTATCACCAAAAGAGTACACCATATCATCCTTTGGAAAATGGGACAATAAAAGATTTCAATAGAATTTTGGAAAATGCTTTGACTAAGATATGCAATGTTAACATGGATGATTGGGAATTGAAAATATCAACATTTCTATGGGAATATAGGACCACATAAAAAATGTTGATAGGACGAACACCATTTAGATTGGTGTATGGACAAGAAGTACTAGTTCCGTTAGAATTTCTCATACCCAGTCTACGAGTAACAACAATTACCAATATGGTAGAAAGAGGTGCAAGGCATGAGAGGTTAAATCAACTAATGTAAATGGAAGAGGACAAGATTCTGACAGGATTTCACCAGGAAGTATAAAAAGAAAGGGACAAAGCATGGCATGACAAACACATTATAAAGAAGAGCTTTAAGGAGGGAAACCTAGTTCTTCTCTATGAAAACAATTTTTTGCAACATCCTGGTAAGTTCAAAATGCATTGGCCAGGACCATATGAAGTAAATATTGTCATATGGGGGATCTGTGCAACTAAAGGATTTGGGAGGAACAAAACTGAAAGGAATGGTCAACGACAGTCGAATGAAGCTGTACCGGGACAATCGACCTACTAACTCTTAAAATTTACAACACAATAAGAAAGTCATGTATATAGTGTACTAAAGTAGATATTAGGAAAATAAACTGATAAAAAAAAATAAAAAGGAGAAAAAATAGAAAAAGGAATACAAAAATAAAAGAAGAATAAAAACACAAAAGAGGCAGAAGTTGGTTGAACAACAAGAAAGTGGAAAAAAAGTCACGCACAACAATTACTGCGACAACATAGAAAGACAACACGGAGGAAAAATTGGACTCAGCGCAAATGCACAGAAGTGGGAGAAAAATAGAAAAGGAATACAAAATAAAAGAAGAATAAAACACAAAAGAGGCGTAGTTGCTTGAACAACGCAGCGGAAAAGTCACGCACAACAATTACCGCTGACAACATAGAAAAGACAACCATCGAGGAAAATTGGACCCCGCCAAGAAATGCACGAATAAGGAAAACAATTTGACCGGTCTATAGCGCGGAAATCATAGAGTTAGCTCAACACTCGCGATTTTGGAGACAGAGCACATAGCAAACCTGCGCAATTGTGTGAAGAAGAGATCAGATTTTCAAAGCACATACAACATGATATTGTTGGCAAATGTTTAATGGAAGAAGGTGATGTCGTCAGTCATGGCACAACAATGAAGATGGTAGAAGAATGTAACAGATGTAGTACCTAAGTAGTTTGGGATGATCACAGAGTAAGCCTCCGATAAGATCAGAAGAGATAGTGAGGATGGTTGGCATGCTTTATAGGCGTTATGCGCTTGTCATTGATGGCGTGATCGAGTGCATCGCATGGAAAACAGAACAAAGTAAGCTCAGAGGAATTAATGCAGATTCACCGTAAAGGCGTGAGGTACCATGGATGAGGTTAACTCATGGCTAAAGCCTGGCGTAGATAGCTTAATTTAGGATCACGTGACCATCAAAGCGTCGAGGCCTTTGACACTTGTAGAAAATTCTTCCAAGTAAGGAGGATGCGTAAGCTTAGGAGGAGGAGCAATAGTGATCGTTGGGTCAACAATTCATAATTCCCGATGACTTTTAGATCTCAATGTAGACAAGAGGGAGTTTAGGAGGATAGATCTCATGCGATCCGGAAATGCCAGGTTGGTCCGGAATCATTGATCGAGAAAACCGTGATTTAAAGCGCAGAGGGCCTACAAAACTCCGAAGAAGTTGATACATCTTCGTGTGACGGATTGCATCAACATTTCACTCCATCAGAGTTAAAGGAATCCGGTTCCAACCTCAAATCGTGATAAATCATGACTTAACTACGCCTATTGATCAAGATGTTGATCCAACTCCACGTGAGTTTCGGGGATCGAAAGTTGAAGATGTCAAAGAATAATAACCAATAAAGAATCCCAAAAATCGCTGATATATGACATTGCGATGACCGCTACCGCCGACAAGATGATCCGATCGCTGGATCCGACTCGACGCCAACAAACCACGCCGTTTGTAGAACACGCGGAAACAACCAACATTAAGTGTCATACCGACCAACATTTCGCTACTACGTAAGTTACTAACCGGTGACATCGGCGTATTCAACACGCAGACGCCAACAGTTTACACCACTGGAGTTTCGTAAATCGGGAGATAGAGATGTCAAGAAATCCCCATCGAGTCCTAAATGTCAATTACTTAAATGCTAAAATCCCGTCAATCGTCCATCTCTCGGGGTTATGTGGACCATTGATCCGAATTCCTTTTGGAGTGTCGCGGACGGAGTTGTTAATCAAGAACATTCACCACAGAATGTCGAATTCATATACTAAAATCAATGTAAAATGACTGGCCGGCCGATCAAGTGTTGATCAGATCGCTGATCCCACGCCATTTCGGTATCTGATCGCGACTGCGGAGTCGAGATGCCCTACTCGCATTCATGAAATGCGAACAAAAGCCACTTTATGCATAAGGTTGTGTTCACATCCCTTGGTCACATCAACCAGAGATGGAGGAAAGAGCTAGAGAAACCAAGCTCGCTTTCGGGGATCGCGACCGAATGCGTCGAGATGCATGGTCACACGAATGCCGAATTGCCCAATGCCGAAATGCCGAAATGAATTGAAAATCCCATGGAATCAATCCAACGGTGCGTGAATTTGAACAAGATCGAGGGCCATCAGAAGAACGCCGCAAGATAACCGCTAGGAAATCATTGTATTTGCCAGAGAATTTGAAGAGACCTCTGTGTGATCGCCAGAGAAGATGAAGAGCCCTAAGTCATCCAAAGGAAGCAAGATGATTGTTAGGGGATTGACGTATTGGATGAGCCGCTGAAGCCCGTGAATCGTAAATAAAAGGTATACGCCCGACTCGGCCGAGAAGACGAGGGAGTCTCTAACCGCCAGAGGCCGAGGATTCTGAAGCAAAACACCCGCTGTTGTCGCAATCGCATGAACCACCGTGAGAAGCCGCAGAGTTGTGATGATCGAAAAGCACTCGAAGATGTGCGTAAGATTACGCTGTGTGAGCATGCTGGCATGGTAACATTGCATGCACAAGATATGTACTATAAGAATGATGAACAAAAGAAGAGATGGTTGTTGTTACCGCTGGGGAGGATTTGCATGAGCAAGGAGGTAGAGAGCAGGAGTAGAGATGCATGGTAGAGGAAGGTTGCCGCATCAAAGGGATATGGTGTAGAGAGTATAAAAGGTAGAAGAACGGAAAGCGCAATGCATGCGTAAGACACCGATGCAACAGGCGTGAGCAAATAACAAAACAACAATCGTATCGGTAAGCCATTGAATAACACCTTATATCGCCATGATAAGTTTCCGCAACGTCAATTTATTATTCGTGGTGGTTGGAGGCGCTAGGAGAACTAGTGTCCAAAGGTTCGGCGGGCAAGCTTGAACACAGGGAGTTGGTGCTTTCCTTCTGAAGTTTGAAAGCTGGAAACCAAAGGAGTTGGTGCTTCCTTCAGTTGGAAAGGAGAAACTGAGTTGGTGCTTCCTCTAGTTGGTGCTAGAACTCGTGAGGTTATGCTTCCTTCTAGTGGGTGCTAGAGAAAACGAGAGTCTATGTTCTCGCCAGTTGCATCTCTGCAAAACCGTGAGGGTTGTAGGCCTCACAATGAGTTGGTGCTCATATGTATGATAATGTAAATAATGTAGATAATACTCATCATATAAAGAAAAGAGGTTTCTACCCTGCATACTTCCCTCGAATTATCCGTCTCTGCCTTTATCATATATGTGATCGATGTCATGTGCCTTTGTTTATTTCTCAGCATTATTGTGATCATCATTGAAAGTGCCTTTGTAAAGATTTCAAAAGAAGCACAATTGTTTAAGTACGGTAACAACTCCATTCTCCCTCTCGCTCTCTCGCTATCCAATTGGTAATTTAGCCGGTCCTTTATCTAAGGGTAGATCATAGAGCTTAAACATATCAAGCCATGAAGAAATTCAACCAATAAGGCCCTCTGTTCAATGGAACAAACTTTGCCTTCAAACAGTTATTAGAATGAGAACCTACATAATGGCTTTGAAAAGTGATGTTGTCCTGATGTGGTAGGATACCGGTATGTAAAGTTTTCGGCCAGTTGAAGTTGATTAAGGATGACAAACTAGAATTTAGCTTCAACGCTAAGGCTATGAATTCTATTTTGAGTGGACTTGCAGAAGCCGATTTTTTTGAAGGTGATGCATCTTCAAACCACTAAAGAAATGTGGGACAAACTCATTAACAGCTATGAGGGTAATGAGAAGGTAAAGGATGCAAAGCTTCAAACCTACATGGTATCATGCCGGAACAATCCTGAAGATGAAGGAAGATGAAACTATTGGAAAATACTTTCTGAGAATAGAAGAAATGGTAAATGCAATGAAGGCACTTGGTGAAACAATTGGGGAACCTTCTTTAGTTCAAAAAATCTTGAGATCTCTCCCAGATAGGTTCAGCCCGAAGGTCTCTACTATAGAAGGACTTAATGATCTAAAAACCTTGCAGTTTGATCAACTTCTAGGAACATTGACTGCATATGAAATGAGAATAGTTAAAGATAAACCCACCTCCAGAGAAGCATCATTTAAAGAAGACAAGAATGAGGATTCTGAGCCCGATGAAATTGAAGCAAAATTTGTGAAGAGACTAAAGAAGGGATCATGCAAATACAAAGGTAAAATGCCTTTCAAATGATTTAACTGTGGAAGGATAGGTCATTTTGGAAATAAATGTCCACACAAGAAACATGATCAGAACTATGAAGGTGAAGAGAAGCACAAATCCAGGAGATTTGATAAAAATAAAAGTTTATGTGTAAACAATGATGACTCCTCAGAAGACACCGATAGTGAATCTTCCTATGAAGATAAGGTAAATGACTTCATGCTTATGGCTAAAGAGAATTATGATAATAAAAGCACAGGAAATGATGAGAATGATGAAGAAGATGTGGTTGACATGGAAGGAGAACTGATCAATGCATTGGAAGAGATTGACAGACTAAGAATCAAGAACAGAAAGCAAAGACAATTGTTGATATGTTCGAGAAAGATAGTCAAGAACCTGGTGAAGACCTTGTCCTACTAAAAGTAGAATTGGAAGAGGCAAAGAAAATCGAAGAGATTCTGAAACAATAGTTATCAGAAAAGAAGACAAGATGTGAATCATTATAACAAGAAGTAGTGAAAACAAGGAAAGAAATGGAGAAATTTCAAGCCTTGTATAATCAGAATCTATCAAGTATCAAAGCCTCAGAAGGAACAACCACCATTCTGAATCAGCAAAGGAATCCAAAGATGGAAACTGGTTTGGGTTATGAAGAGGGATCAAGCAGTGGGAAGCTAGGAAATGAAGAACCCATGAAGTTTGTCAAAAGTACAACCAATGACAATAACAAACCTGCTGAAAATGTCAAGTTTTGGAAGAAGAAGGAAAGTAACAAGTGTGGATTAGTATTTTCTGCTCAAAGAAAAACGAACCCTTGGTATATAGATAGTGGATGCTCTAAACACATGACGGGAGACAAAGGCAATTTTCTATCTCTAAGTGAAAGCAAATAAGGAAGCGTAACCTTTGGAAATGATGCTCTAGGGAAAATAAAAGGCAAAGGGATGGAGAGCTTAAGTAATGGAAAAGGAAAAGCCCAAGATGTTCTACTTGTGGATGGGCTGAAACATAATCTGCTCAGTGTAAGTCAAATGTGTGACAGAGGATGCGAGGTGTTGTTCACGTCCAAGGACTGCAAGATAAAGTCTGTAA
>SNQJ01S0022310.1:191410-206722 GCA_010110895.2 Picea sitchensis
CATATGTATGATAATGTAAAGAATGTAGATAATACTTATCATATAAAGAAAAAGAGGTTTTTACCCTGTATTGGTTTCCTTGGGAATTATATGTCTCTTTCTTTCTCATATATGTGACTGATGCTGAATGTGCCTTTGTTTATTTCTCTGCATTATTGTGATCATCATTGAATGCCTTGTAAAGATTTCAAAAGAAGCATAATTGTTTAAGAACGATAACAACTGATTCACCCCCCCTCTCAGTTGTCCAATAGATATCACCAAATTTTGGCGCTCTAGGGCAGTATGTATGGGTTACTCGACAGGGCCAAAGGAGGAAGGAAAGGATGGTGGACCCTGAGAACATTGTCAAACTTGAATATGTCACCACTTTTGAGACATATTTACTCATCTTGACAAGGGTTGAGGAGGAAACATCGACAACGGTACAAGGGGAAGTAGGGAAAAGTTATGGGAATCGAAATGGTATTACAAACCCTAATCTTGAAACACTGGCTAAACCTGATGAAATGAAGGGTCAAAAATAGGACCATGACGAAGAGGAGGTGTTGGTTGAGGACTTCAACAACCATCCTGAATTCAAGGAGGAATAATATGACACATAAACAACAAAAGTAGGGCCATCTTCCATCGGGCAAAAAAGAAAGGCGCAAGACGCCACATAAATTACACTTCCCTACCTCCCAAACGCAGTGGTGATTGTGGAGGACATGCTCAGAAAATTACCCAAACTAAGGTACTCGGATCACGATGTGCGAGATGTAACAAAATTCCCATAATTGTACGAGGAAGCCTACTTAGAGAACACAGGGGAAATTGGACCCCTAGGAAAACCAATCATGGAGCCCGCACAGTGGAAAACATGGCTCTACAACTTCGAGATAATGAACCTCCTGAACATACCGCACTTCGGGTGCAGTAAAAATGTTGGGCTTTGCGTCAAACAATTGCTAGATCGGGTACATGGCGACATTATTTGGATGGATATGCTAGTATATCTCGATATGGCATTGATCACCAAAATTATGGGATTACCCACATTGAGCGCACAACTAGAGGAATACTTGGACAATAAAGCGCACGAGAAGGAGATCGTTGAGCTAGTCAAGGCACAACTTGGTACCAACAGAGGAAACAAGGGAATTGTTCTTATAGTTATCAATGATAATGCGAAAAGGTTCTCCAACAAGCTCATGGCTTGCAAGCTACTGAGGAAGTGCATAAAAGAGGAGGCTCCAATAGGAGTCATCGCAATTTTCGTGCGGTGCGTGAAAGGAGTAATGTTCAGTTGGGCGTCATACCTCTTGAAAGGATGCACATGATAATGGAACCAAGTTTCATTATTCTCAACTCATTATCCTCATAGCTTTGGTAGGATGGCAGGAGACAAAGTTTTCAACCTTTCTGGATAATAAAGGGAAGTGCTACACAACCAGATATGAATCCCTCTGGCAGGCCAAGGACAAAAAAAATCAATAGGTGAATAACATGATGTTTTATATGATACTAGAAGAGATAAACAAAACATAACAAATGTGTGGCACATTCCTATGGAAGTGGTCCAGGAAATTGAAGGGATAGCCAAGTTTACGACATCCAGGCACCATATGTGGTTCTAGGTCGCAAGGGATCCAAAGAAGGAATGGTTGGAGATGCAATATTGTGTCACAAGGGAAGAGATTGATTGGATAATCAAATATTGTTCTGCGCATTGGAAAATGCCAGTAGTAAAACCATCAACAAGGCCAGTTGCAATGAAATCAACCAAACCTTAGGGGCAAGGCAAAGCAGGTCCTTCAACAAAGACAAACAACCTAGTTGCTAACACTAGGAAATATGCAACACACACTCAGGCGTCGAGAAGAAACACAGTGCCAAAGAGATCAAGGAGGAAAACAACAGTGCCCAGGAAATACATTCAACAAGATTCCAAGAAGGGGGACACATCTCAAGCTGGTGAGGAAAGGGCACATGCGATGACGATTGAGGCGTAGCCCTCACAGAAAAAAAAAATACAATGCAGGTAGAGGAGACATACAAAAGATGAAGTACACCAAGGAGGACCCAATCATCACCTTGACCGAGTGTTACACATTATTTTAGTCACCCTGGCGATGCTTCTACAACATGTGTTCAGGCTTCGAAAAGAACCTTTCTTCATGAGAAAAGTGACTAGATCCCTCTTCTACAAAACTTGTTTTTAGAAGGTCGTTGCAGGCCAGCCATAAGGTACAGTGTGGAAATTCCTGATCCCCATAGGCTGTCATGAAACTAGCCTGTGACGTTTCCGCAGGCTGCACTATAACCAAGGTGCGACTATGTTGGAAGACTGAGAAAAGGTCGAAGTTCACGAAATTTATAGAAGGGATCTTCTAGAATATGAGGTGGCATCCATATGGTTGGGATCCTACTTGCTTCTCTAATTTGGTGGGATCGTCCTAATATTTTTAACCATCTCTCTTTCTCCTATATAATGATGGATTTCTCATGGAAAAGGTTAAGCAAGAGATTAAGAAAGCAAGAGAAAGTAAGGAATTAGTGAAGGAATAGGCTGAGAATTGTGTGAGTGATTCTATCTCTATTGATGCTTGAGGTCTTAATCTGTCCATCAAGTTATTGTGGATCCTCTTCATGTAAGTTTGGAGCAAGTGTGTGTGTTGGAGAAAAGGGCCACATAAAGGGAACCTTGCAACATCAAGGTTGTTTGGTTGTATCTTCCACTTTTACTTAATATAATACAGTGGCATGTTTCTTTCCCATAAAATCATTCTCATTTTATTACATCACTCCTTGATCACATGTGTAAGTTTTCATTGAATATACTATTGCTGCTTTCACTTTAGTTGGTTTGTGTTGTATTGCAGATCCAATATCACAAGAGCACAGAAGCAGAGCAGGGAGAACAAAGATATAATAAAGCAATATTCGAAGGTATGTCATCCATATCTTGTTTGATAGTAAACTCAATGATTAAAGCTTAGGGAAAGCATCATGTCATGTCTTATTTTGTTCTAGATCTAGGTGGATCTAGGGAGATCAGTTTATGTCCGCATTCACCAATTTATCCAATAACACCGAGGATGATGCTAAGTTCATGGCAAACAAGGTCTAGGGTAGGGGGGAAGAAGTGGTCCACGTTGTAGAAGCACAGAGAGAAGAGATCATGGACAAACTCATAGAAGTCCATGAAACTCTATAACAATTACAAATTCACGCAATATTGTAGGATAAAGCACAACAACATGAAAATACACAACGACCCCCTATGCAAAAAGAAGGAGATGAGACAGTTCAAATAGTACTGTAAGGTAAGGATACATTCATAGTCACACAACAGATGGTCAGAGTGGATCAAGAGATTGTGCATAAACCCATGGGGGACATTGACCACTTTGAGGTAGTCATGGCACAGATACCCAAAAAGGCACTATACAGACTCCAGACTAGTATAATGCAGGAAGTACAATCCAGAGCCCGCGAAGATACCACTAACTTGGAGGTTGGTATGGAATTCGCAAAGATTTTATAGATTACTTGCAATCAGTTGACCTCGAAGAAGGAGGAGGAAAAATAATGCACTGACAAGCTAGAGCAAAGGCTAACAACGGTATACAACCACATTCCAGATAGCGTGCAAGCACCAGTTAGGAGTATAAATGAAAAGATAAAGCTCATTGCATAGACGATTGAAGGATATATGCAGGAAATCGAGGAGCTGAAAGAAAAACCTAATCCTACAACTCCTCCTAAGGTTTGATATCAAAGAGAACAACAAACCGCACTCCAGATAGAGGATATGGCAAGGGAAGCAAAGGAAGTCATAGAACTGTTTGACAGAACTGTGCAGATTTGGACCAGTTTGGAAGAGGATGAAAAGGTCCAATAGTTGGACCAACAAGAGGAGAAGATAAATATTGCCATGCAGGAGTTGAAGCAGTGACAAAAAACCATGAGCATTACCGAGCGCTTGAAGGGCATCCAGAAGATGAAGACCCTGTAGATAGAGTTAGAGACAACGTAGATTAATAAGCAAGAAAGACAAGCCCAGTTGGAGCCCCTCCAGGAACAAACAACACATATAATTGCAGAGCTAGAGGAAGAGAAGTCAAGAATGGCACAAGCATATTCAAAAAGCACAACATTGCTATAAGAACAAATAACAACACAGATGGTCGAGGCGCTAACAAATAAAGTTGTGGAGGTGAAAGAAAAAGGGAAGGAACTAGTAGATAAGTTCCATAACTTGGAGAAGGATGTACAGGGAGCGCGCACCACCTGATTGGCTTGGGACGATCCACATGTCAGTGTTGGGGGCCTGTTGGTGCAGACCTATTGTGGGAAGAACGTTTATTTTGGGTGCAGACCTATTATGGGAAGAAAGTCTATTTTGGGCACAAACCTATTTTGGGGAGAAAGATTTGTTTTGGGAACATCCCCATTTTTGGAGAGAGATATATTTTTGGAGCGCGCGCAACAGGTGGTAGGAAAGAAACATGCAGAAAAAGAAGGAAAAGAAACATACATGAGGAAAAGCAATGTGGCATGCATGCATATAGGCCTAACTTTGCTAGAGTTAGGGTTTTTGACAAAGATTGTAATGGATATAAGCCTATAAAGTAGTGTAAATAAGGACCTAGGAGCTCTAGGTTGAGGTCGGTCAGTTGATTATTGCGAGTTATTTGGTTGGGAGCCATTGATTGTATTAAGTTTTGTGGTAGAGTGAATTAAGTTAGTCTTTGAGGGTTAGGTCACAGGCCAAGGAGCCTGGTGTGATCTAGTCAGCCTCCCAGAGGGTACTTACTCTCGTTTTTATTGTAATACTGAATATGTAATGTGCACAACACAAGATTTTGTAGTAGAATAAATAAAAGAGAAGAGAAGCCAGATATTTGTGGATGTATCCCCAAGAGGGGGTGAACCATGGTAAAATATTGTGTTCTATGTGATTTTTAATTACTACTTGTACTATTCTGTTAATCATTAACTCAATAAGGAGTGGTTAAAACTAGTTATAACAACATGCATTCATAAGTTTAAAGATGAATGAATCATAGAAATAGATGAGTGATTAATGATGAGAATGTACAAGGAAAAGAAGCCAACCACAATCTGCACTCATTCCTAGACTGAAAACACCTGAGTATTGCATTTCCCCATAAAATCTATCTCGGGTGAGATTGCGTTGTGCACCCTGTGTGAAGAGTTTCCTTTTGGTTTACCATGAGGGATGATAGTTTTGAAGGTTTTGTTAGAAACCTGTTTGAGATCAGAACCTGGGTCAGCCCAAGTAACCAACAGTGACACCTGGTCCTGAAGTATCGTAGTGGCCTTCATAGGTACTTTCAAATAGATATGGATTTCCTGGACATCACCTCACTAGGAGCCACTTACCAATATGTTGTCAAGATCGAGCAAAATTTCAAGAAAAAGAATAAGTGATATTTGAGCTCTGCAAACCCATCGCAACAAAAGCACAGTAAAGGTAGACCTAACTCACAAAGTAAAGGACATCGTAAGGATGGCCATCCACGGGATAACCAGTCCAATCCACAAACAAAGAAGGGTAATGGGAATTTGAAGAAGGACATTGGAAAGTGGTGTGAGTTTCACAAAAGCCCTTGGTGCAACACTAATGAATGTCACTCCAAACAATCATTTTTGGCTGATACGAAAGCCTCAAAATTGGATGTTGACTCAAACTTGGATTTAGAACCGAATAAGGGGAAATGAATCATTGATGTGGAACCTAATGTCATCGTCACTACCACAAAATCCCAACCAGAGGAATCAGAGGAGCTTGAAGAAGGGGAACACCTCTTCCACTCATAGATGTGGGTGAAAGGGATCCCCCTCCATTTCATTGTTGAAAGCGATATTCTAGAAAAACCTGTTCTCAACAGAGATTGTTAATAGGTTGAACCTAACAATGATGCCACACCCTCAACCATACACTATTAGTTGAGTCGGCCAAGGATGAGACATCCACGTCGACCAACAATGTCATCTTCACTACAACATCAAACCCTTCAAAGTCAAGGTATTATGTGACATTTCCCCCTTGAAGTTTGTGATGCTATTTTAGGACAACCATGTATGTGAAAGTGTCATGCTATTTATGAATATAGGTCCCATAATGTCATTATTACTTTGGGATGTCAACTCTACAGGGTATCAAAGGTAGTCCCAAATACTGTGGTCTTAAGATTGATCTTAATTCAGGCTACCACCAAGTGTTGATTGAGAAAAATGATGTATGGAAGACAACCTTCAAGTCTAAAGAAGGTCCCTTTGAGTGGTTGGTCATGCCTTTCAACTTTACTAATGCCTTGACCACATTCATGTGGACGATGGATGATATATTATGGTCATTCACAAAATCTTTGGTGGTCATATGTCTAGATGAAATCCTCATCTTTAGAAAAACACGGGAGGAACATTTGAAGCACATTCAACATGTCTTGGGCACCCTCTGACAACACAAGTTATATGGAAATTTAGAGAATTGTTCCTTTGGCATGCAAAGAATCCAATATTTGGGATACATCATGGATGAGTAGGGTGTGCATGTGGATCTAGCCAAAATCCAAGCCATCTTTGATTGGACAACCCTAAAGACACTAACCAAGGTCCACAACTTCTTGGGCCTCACCAAATTCTACCATAGCGGTTCTCTCATATCGCTTGGGCCCTAAGATAGACGACAAAGGGGGGAGTGAAGGCCAAGTTTTTTTGGGTTGTGTCCCAATAGAAAGCATTCGAGGATTTGAAATTATGCCTATGCTCAACACCAGTCCTTATTGTACCATACTTGCAACAACTATTTGAGATTAAGACACATGCTTCAAATTATGCTATTGGTGTAGTCCTCACTCAACATGGGAATCCAATGGCCTATCATACTGAAACATTATCTAATGTTGTTCACAGATACCCCACCTACGACAAAGAGATGTACTCCAGTGTGCAAAATTTTTGACAGTGGAAGCATTACATTATACGGAAGGAAACAATCATGCACACTAATCAGAATCCTTTGAAATTCATGCAGACACAGAGAAAGTTACATAATGACTGCCATCATAAGTGGTCCATGTACCTACATCAATTCCACTTGAACATCAAGTAAAACAAGGGCAACACCAACAATGTCATAGAATTCCTCTATCGACCCTCAATTGTGGTGTTAACCATTGTTCTTAGCTCACGTGGGCATGAGATGTTTGGGTGACCATAATTATACAATAGTGACTCTGACTTTGCTACTCCCTATTAGACATTGAGCGAAGAAAAACTAGTTCTATAATTTCATCTCCACGATGTATTGTTATTCCATCTGAACCATCTTTGTGTTCCTTCAAGAGAGCATGCAAAGATTATTTGGGAATCTCATTATAGTCAAGTGGAAGGACACTTTGGTGTGGACAAAACAATGGTTGTGTTGAAAAATAATTTTTATTGGTTGAAGCTTCGACAAGATGTCCGCAAGTACATCAGATCATGCAATACCTATGCCATTTTCAAACCTTCCATCAAGAAATAGGGACTATACACCCCTCTTCCCACTCTTGATAGGCCTTGGGAGTCCATGTCCATGGATTACATGTATGATCTACCTTCAACCAATCATGGGAATGCCCGTGTCTCTATTGTTGTTGATCGATTCTCTAAGATGACCGTTTTGACACCTTGCAAGAAGAGAATCATGATTGAGGCCACTGGTAAGCCCTTCTTTGAACATGTTTGGGTTCATTTTGGGCTCCCACAAACCATTATTTCAGATTGAGACAGTAGGTTCATGAGTACTTTTTGGTCCAACCTATGGTCGATGATGGAAACCAAGCTAACCAAATCAACTGTGTTCCACCCGCATAACGATATAAAAACAAAGGTAGTCAACATGATGATTTTTCATATCCCAAGGATGTACAATTCCAAACATCCATGCACATGGGATGAGAGCCTTCCTTATGCTCAACATATCTACAATAGATCCTTTCACAACTCCTTTGGCCACATCCCTTTTAAGCTGTGCTTCGGGTTCCATTCATTGGCCCTCATTGACATAACTCTTCCCATTGCAGCTACACATGAAGATTCCTCCCATGATCAGATCAAGGTTGATCGGGCAGCCAAATTTGTTGAGCTAATCCAACACATTCAACAACAAGTTCATGACACTTTGCATAAAGCGAATTCCAAATACAAGAAACGTCATGATCAACATTGGGTACCACACAAGTTTAAGGTGGAAAATAAGGTATGATTACATCTGTAGAAAGAGCACCTCACTGGACCCCATTGAAAGCTCCACCCACTCTAATACGAGCCTTACACCATGTTGATCTATATGTAGTTTAATACCTATTTTCTTCTTATATCTATTTACTTAGAAAATTTTTGAGTCAAGGCGGGTTCATTCATGGTGGGTGTATTTTATTTTATAAATATCTTCATGTTATACAAAACATGCCTCTCTTCTCTGCTGCATACAAATTACACCAATACTTAACCATTTTATTGATATCCTTTATGGCGGGTTTGCAGGTTGTTGGACTCGCGGGTTCACTTTCTCTTCTTTTTAATTATGCTACCACCAAAATACACCAAACCTTTTGTGACCCTCATAATGGCCTTTAAATAAAATCTTCTTCATATCCTTTACACCGCATGTTCATGGGTTCCCGAAATCATAGACTCATCCTCACATTTTTTCCATACCACCCACCCTTCTATCCCACTATTCTATATCCATTACCTTTGTCACATTTCTTGAGATCTATTTAATGCTATACCTACAAAAAATAACTGCTAATTGAAATCCTGAAAATGTCGTTATTGATTGCATACTTCTCGTGGTAATATCATTTAATTGTATTAACTTCTCCATCGAAGAGGACTTAAGTCATATTACTTAATAATATTATATTTCAATATTCTTAGGAATTATATGCAGAGTTCGACGTTCGCCAACTACACTAGAATGGCCATGAGAAAACAACAATTTTGTGGAGACACATTGAACTTGTTCGCACAAGAAGACTACAATTTCACTGGTCAAGGTCTTACTGGTATTTAACAACATTGCCTCTACCAGAAATAAATGAAAATAAGACTTGGACATCGGGTACTTCTCTAGCTGGATGCGTTCCCGAAGTTTTCAATTGCAAAGACATAGTCTCTTGGTGTGTCAAGTTTATTCAAAATCGAAGGGAAATTATGATACCCAATGGATCCCATATCTCTTTAGCGCCTTCAACTTTAAGGAAAATGTTAAAATTACCAGAGTTGGTTATTACATTCAAAGGAGACGAAGCTAGAAGTTTCCTTAAGGAGAAGAACAATGGATTAGAGATTTTGCAAGAATACTTAGAAGATCCTTCATCAATGCCAAAGGACATATCCAAAATTCAGGTTAGTTCATTAAAAAATCCCTATTGAGAAGTAGCATGGCTTATTACTAGAATTACATGATAAGAATCTACGAAAACCATTCCTTAGTTGGCTCTTTATATCTTGTATTTTACAATTCAAGAACAAGTGATTTTTGATTGGGGAAAAATGATCTCTACTGAAATTTCTTCACAACTGTCAGATTTTAAAGACCCTAAGAAGTAATACATGGCTTCCTACTTGATATTTTATATTACTTATTGTCATATCTTCAAGGTATTAAATATAGGGAAAAGGGTAAATTGTAATGTTGAGTCTGTCACAATGTGGTATCAAGCCCTGTGGAGGCAAAAAGTTGCTCACTACTTTTATGAATTATATAATGAATGTGTGCATGTCTTTAAGAAGCTAGTATTTGGAGAAAATACATCCAGATTGTCATAGGAAGCATTAATTTTTTTGGATAAGAAGGTGATTGTAGAAGAAATGGAAAAATATGATATTATGAGGATCGACTGCTCTCATGAAAAAACCCTTTATCTTCCTTACTATGCTACATACAAATTATTTATTGTTGAAGTGGCAAGGTAATACAAGTTCTGGTTGCATTTATTCTATGAGAAAAAAAAGAAATTGTTTATCCCACTACCTTGGAAGGCCAGAGAAATATTTCTAAGAGGAAATGTTGAAATTGATGAATATTCTACACAATTTGATCAATACAACATGAAATTTGCAAAAGAGATTAAAGGTTTTGACCCTAATAGTCTTTTTCATGGTCACATGGTATCAATTGGATTTAGTAATACACTTATTAATACATTTATATTTGGAGAATAAGAAGGAGACAACCATGATCCTCTGACTAAATGTATTGAAAGGAAAGTAGGTGATATTGAAACCATCAAAAGTACCACGGACCAATATAAGCATAAAGGAAAACCCTCTAATGAAAAGAATGCTTAGTCTCCCATTATTTCCAAAAAGAGCACCCTATCCAAAAAGAACTCTCATTCTCCAACATCTCAGCAAAAAATTCTTCAATAAATAATTCATATGATGGAGATGATAAAAACCCTCCTCGAGAAAAAATGGAAAAATCTCATAAATTGCAAGTAAAAATAAAGAGGATTAATTCTTAGCAAGAAATTGAAGAGCACATACCTGAGAGCGAGATCCATCTCAAATACATCGATTTAGAATTTGATATATAAAATATCCAATTCCCTAATGATGAAGAGCAAGTACATTAAAATATACAACCTATGGCTGAACTCGCTATGCAAGACGAAGAGTTTTCAGAAGAAGAGTCATTTTCTGTGCATAACGCTTTATTTGATAAAGAATCGAGAAAATTGATTTTTGAAAGAACCCTTTCAAAATATAAAAAGGGCAAAATCTGTTCCACATTTAACCTTAATAACATGCTTCCATCTGGAATCACTAAGATTCATAAGGTTACAGGAGATGCTCTAAATGTTTCAATAGATGATATGGAATTTGAGAAGTCCAGACTTAAAGAAAGGATACAAGAATTAGAGTTTACTTTAATTCCTCCACCAATATTAACCACCCTTGTTGCAACAATTCAACCTGGCAAGAATTTTGAGAAAACTCCAGAGTTAAGTATAAGATTAAAAGGGAGTTTAAGCTTACTTGTTGCAGCTAGACGTTATGTTGAACAAAATATTAAGAAAATAATGTCTCTTATTTTAAATATATGGGATCTAGCAAGTAGCTTTGTTTCTCTTGGTTCCAAGATTCAAAATACTAGAGGATATTTGAAAGTTGATATTGAAAATGATGAAGGATTTTTCAAGGATGGACTTGCCACATTCAATATGAAGGTCTAAAAAATGATTGAATATGAAATAAAACAATAATACTTACCTTCTCAAGCTCATATAAAGCAAAAAAGTCATGTTGGATTCAAAGAATTAATGTATTAATGGAACTATCAAATTAACTCAATGAATTAACATCCAAAAATACTGAAGCTTATCCTAAATTCACTGGATTAGATCTTGTGGGAAACACCATTGAAGTAGAATATTCAAACATAATCTCAGACTCAATGATTTAAACAAGAAGACAATTCGAAGAAAGCATGGAAAAATTAAAGAAATTGTCACCAGAGAAGTTCAATAGTATGATTGAATATACTAAAGATGATATTGATACTTGGCCTGTTGAATATGCCAATAGAAATGAGGATATTGAAACTACATTGAAAAATCTTTCAATTGACTATAGAGAATATGAAAATGAATTGTTCAAAATCAAAGTCAAACAAGAGGTGATTGTTGCTCCTTTGCTACAATATATTGAAGAATGGTTAAAAAAGGATTTAATCAATATTATCGAGAGTCCAACAGAAGCAGTTGATACTGGTCATATAACCGCAACAAATAAAGATATAAAAGGTGTATCAACAAGCAAATGAATATAGGAGAGATTCATTACAGTAAGTCTAAAGATCACATGTATCCCCAACTTTTCTCTTTCTAGATAAAAAGTCATCTAGTTACATTTATTCTTTCCCTCAAGAACATAACTAATTTTTTATCATTTACTTATTTTACTTTATAGGTCCAAACTTTCTCTTGATTTGATTCAACGACTCCATTGTCTTCTCTTCTTTTATTTTATGTTCCATGGGAGCACAATCCCAGTCCTTTTGGACAAATTCTTTAATTTTTCTTCAGACTGTAAAGACTTTATTATTTTTGAAAAAATCCAAAGAACCAATTCGGGGTTAATTTTCACTGTATCTTTTAACTCTAACTATTTGAGGATAATATATTTGAAATTGACTCATCAAAATATTATTTTGGTTTCAATGAAAAACCCTTTTAAGGTTTTATGATATATGGGTCATTTGTTTTATTCCTATAAATGTGATCAAAAATATTTTATGAATGTGATGAATGTGAGATCTGTTTTCCATTTCCTATAATATATAACTTGTATATATTATTTCTACCAATTTTACATTTTATGAGTGAAGGTTCATGGTCCTTTGATCAGGAACTGTTGGTGTATATTTATCATTTTTATTCTTAATTGAGCGACATATATTTTGGAGTTTTCTATATATCACTCTCCCATTTATATAAATTGTCCCAAAATAATTCAAAGAAAATATTTTCGAAAAACTTAAAGAGGAGTATCACCTCTATAAAAACGCAGGGGGATTTATATCCTCACGAGGTTGTTGTTTCTGTCTTAAACATACTCAAGCATCAACACACCATCGCCAAGGTTGTGGGTGAGAATGATTTTGAATTAAGTATTCCCCCTTTCCTTGGCTCGCACCCGATATTTAATGTGGAACTGCTTTGACCATATTTTCCACCTCTCCTAGACACTTCAGACGTGGTCAGGAACTTGGCCCCTATAGAATACAATATTGAGTGCATTGAATAGGTGACAGTTGATCGGATCATTGACACCAAGACTAATTTCACTTGACAACAGAACATCCAACTCTATCGGGTCGTCAAAGAAGGGCAACTTCTTCACCAGGGCAAGTGGCTCACTAGGAGTCAGATTCATTAGAAGTTTCCCCATCTGATGGAGGATCTTTATGCAATGAGGATCATTTCTTCCTGAGCATGGATGAATGATCCAGGTGGATACTGGTGGCCACCCACATATTGCACTAATTCATACTAGTTTCACATCTTGGTATTTTTTCTACAGTGTTTCGGGTCCCAAACTTTTGGGGCCGTTTTGAGGCTCTAAATGATGTTTTTTGATGTGAAAACATCCAACAGATAATTGGAGGCTTGTAGTAGGTTATTTATAATGTGTACTCCTCATCTAGACCTTTTCGACGGGGTACCAAGCGCCCCAAATGGAGATCGTATGCAAAATTTACGCCCTAGAGAAGTTGATGTATTAACTAACAACATTAGGGCCCACATACCTTTTGGTTTTTCATCTTTTGGGGTTAGGGTTTTGGATGTTTAGGTTTTTCTCATTGATGCTTTATGTTAAAAGTCCTTTTCAGCCTCTCTGTAATCAACTTCTTGCAAATGAGTGTAGTCATCACATCTCTATATTCAGAGATAAGCTATCACCATTATAGCTAGCTTGTGTGCTTTGCATTTTATAGCCTTTTGTATTTCAGACAATCATTAATAGAATATCAATTTTATTGTATTATGATGTTTCTTGCAATATCTCTCCGTGTTTCCTCGTTATATATTTGCCTTCATTTCGTTCTCAATATAATCTGGATCAATGTGGTGGGACCAACTCAATTAGGTCAAGCATATTGATGAAAATATAATATCTTGAAAACATTTCAAGAAGTAATTCCAACGACATTACTTGTCAGAGCATTATTATGACAAGAACATGCAAGATTTCTTTGAATTCATGCTAGGAAGCCTAACCATGGAGGAGTAGGAGAAGAGATTCTTAGAGATTTTTAGATATGTGGGTTTCATCACGGATGAGAAGGTGAAAATTTAAATATTTTTGAATGGTTTGTCTTCACTTTATACGGATAAAATTCAAGTTGATGAACCCAAGACCTTGGAGGAAGCTATAAGGAAGTCTAAGTAATTATATGAGCAGTATAAAGAAAGGCCAACTTTTCAAAATTCTTGGGATGATTATAAGAAAAGTAAGATGCATAAGAGGAATAAATGATTCAAGCCACCTTTTTCATGAACAAATCACAATCATATTAGTAGGGACAACTAGCACAAAGTGATCCTAAGATGATAGATTCCTTGGAGAAAAGGCCAAGACAACAACCCATAAATTATTGGGGATGTGAGGGAGAACACATGTATAAATATCTTCCTCACAAGAGAGATATGATAAGGACTATACATAACATCCAGGAAGATGATATAATGGACTATATGGGTAGAAGCATGCTAAGGATTTATGCAGCCTTGGAAAATAGACAAGCAGACTATCAATCCCACATGATTGAAGTGGAAGGTAAGATTGATAATCATCCTATAGCTATTTTGATTCATATATATATAGATCCTAATTTGTTTGAAAGGTTTAAATTGAAGAGATGTAAGCATGGAATGTCTTGGTTGGTTTAGCTAGCGACTTGAACTAAAAGAAGAATCAATGAACTTTTTAGGGATTTCCCAGTGGACATGAATGGAGTCAACACAAAGGCATATTTGAACATCATATAACTTGGGTCATATGACTATTTGATTGGTATGTATTAGTTGGAAAATCGTCATGATGTCCTAGATTGCTACAACAAGGCTTTCACATAACTTGATGAAGAAGGGAAGTTAAGGAGATTTCAAGGAATTCTAAGGCCTATATCCATCAGAGAGGTTTCAACCTTGCAGCTAAAAAACATCTTCAGAAAAAGGGTGTTAGATATATAAAAACACATATGGAAGAGACATCCAAGATAAGGTGCCAAATCTTGAAGACTATTCAGTCTTGAAAGAGTATGAACATGTGTATGGGGAATTGTCAAGGTTTCCACCAAAGAGAGACATTGACTTCTCTAATGACTTTATGCTTGGAGTTGTCCTAGTGTCCAAGAATCCCTACAAAATGAGCACACTAGAGTTGAAAGAATTATAAATGTAGCTAGAAGAAATCTTGAAGAAGGGATACTTACGTCCAAGTGTCTCACCTTGGGGTTACCAAGTCACTACTACATATGGGCGGATTATTCCACGAAAATTTTCCACGCTTCCACTAGTTTGATATTTTTTTTTAAACAGGGCAGGATTTTCGTCGCTATTTCCACGAACGTTCATCTCAATATCAACAAAAATCTTAATTTAAACTAGTCGGGATTTTCGTTGCTATAGCGACAAACTTTCATGGCAATAGAGACGAAAATTTTGTCTATCTCATTGGTCGGTGTTAACGGCTAGTTGACTATTTTATCTATATATATGTGACTTTAAGAGACTTTGC
>SNQJ01S0022310.1:206732-225808 GCA_010110895.2 Picea sitchensis
GGCCTCCACTCTATTAAATTGAAAATGTTAACTAAATTAGAGGGTCTGGGTTGGGCTCTAAGACTTAACTAAAATTGAAGCCTCAATTGGGTGCATGTTTATCTCTATGTACAGTAAAAATCAAACTACATTGTGGCAAACCCAAATTGAAAAACAATATAAGGTACTATTCACATGACACCATGTTCTTGGCTTCAAGACTTATGCTCTTGATGTAGTTCTGAGTGCCAAATTCTTCTTCACTATTATTTAGTGAACATGATAGGATGATTATGTTTACAATGCTTTATTTCCAGATCAATTACCTCACATATACATGTATTGTGAAAGGAAACCACAAAAAATCGACTGGAGGTCAAGCTAGGCTTTAAATCAGAGTTCCAATTCAAGGAATTTCTCATCTATACATATAATGTCCTTGTATAACTTTCTCTCAAAATGTGTAGAACTCCACTTGCTGTTACTCACTATTACTCTGCTTCAACTCGCTATAACTAAACAAGGTCACTATAAAGAATAAGTACGTTATGCCAAGGATTGATGACATTTCTGATCAGTTGAAAGGAGTAAGTATATTCTCCAAGATTTTCCTAAGGTCAGGTCATCATCAAGTGAGGATTAAAGAAGAATGTATCAACAAGACAACCCTTCTTGATAATATATGGTCAGTATGAGCCTGTTGTGGTGCCATTTGGGTTGACAAATGCACCAACTATTTTTATGTGTCTAATGAATAGAGTGTTCAAATATTATATGGACAATTTTGTTGTTATTTTCTTAAATAATATTCTCATCTACTCCAAGATAGAGGAGGAGCATGAGCATCATTTGAGGTTTGTGCTACAAGTGTTGAGAGAGCACCAATCATATGCCAAGTTAAGCAAGTGCACTTTCTAAAAAACCACTATTTGGGCCACTTTATCTCAAAGGAGGGCATAATAGTGGATCTATAGAAGATTGAGGTAATCATAGTATGGCCTAGAAAAAAGAATATCTCATAGGTGAGATCATTTATGGGACTAGCTAGATACTGCAAGAGATTCATTAAAGGTCTCTCCAAGATTGGACATCCAGTCACTTCACTGCAATAGAAATGAATGAAGTTTGAATGGACTTCAAAATGTGAAGATATTTTTCAACACTTGAAGGAAGTATTAACCAGTGCACCTATTTTAAATATTGTTTATCCAAATGAAGACTGTGTGGTGTGCATTGATGCATGCAAAGAAGGACTTGATGGAGTCCTTACCCAAAATGGGCATGTCATCTGCTACGAGTCAAGAAATATTAAGGAGCATGAGAGGAACCATGCCATGCATGACTTGGAATTGGCAGTAATTGTTCATGTGCTAAATATGTGGAGGATGCATTATCTCATGGGTAGAAAATTCAAGCCGGGGATAGACCACAGTGGTTTGAAATACTTGTTTGAGTAGCCAACGTTAGAAAAATTAGATGGTTGGAATTCCTTAGTGAATTTGATTTTGACATAAAGCACAACAAGGGTAAAGGGGAAAAAGTGGTTGATGCACTCGGTAGGAGGGTGCATGAGATGCATGCTGTAGCCATTAACATATATATTTCAGATTTAAAGAGCAGAGTTTTGGAAGTTGTGGAATCATACCAACACTATCTACAAGTTAAATAAGGCTTACAACAAGGTAATGGAGAACTGAAACACAAATATTACAATCTGGAAGAGAATGAAATCCTCTTGTACAAGAAAAAATCAATTGTTCCTAATTCACATGAGTGAGAAATTTAGTGATGAAGGAGATGCATAGTGTACCTTATGTTGGACATCCAGAGTACCACAAAATGTTTTCAACTATAAGAGGCTAGTATTTTTGGCATGAAATGAAGGAATATGTGGTTCAGTATATCGTTAGATGAATGGAATGTTAGAAGGTAAAGGTTAAGCACAGACATCCAGCTGGATTTTTACTGCCATTTCCCATTCTTGAGTGGAAATGGGAGATTCTCACAATAGATTTCATCACCAAATTGCCTAGAACAATGAAGCAACATGATTTCGTCATGGTAGTGGTGGATAAGCTTACAAAGGTTTAACATTTTATTCCAGTCAAGATGACTCATAAGTCAACCAATATTGCAAAAATCTATATGAAAGAAATTGTCAGGCCACAAGGTGTGCCTAAGGCAATAATATCTGATAGAGATCCTAAGTTCACTTCTAATTCCTGGAAATGGTTTTTTAAAGGATTTGGGAAAAATATAAACTTTAGCACAACATATCGTCTAAAGTTAGATGGGAAGACAAAGAGAGTTAAGGAAATAATTGAAGATATGTTGAGAATGTATGTAATGGACAACCCTTCAAGGTGGGAAGACTATCTTCATTTAATTGAGTTTGCATGTAATAATGGGTACCATGAATCTTTGACGATGAGTCCATTTGAATCTATGGATAGCAGGAAATGAAACACGTCAATGAGTTGGGATAACCCAGTAGACAAAGCCATTATTGGACCAGAGTTTTTCAAAGATATGGAAGAGAATTTGGCGATCAAATATAATAAAAAGGCTACACAGGACAAGAAAAATAACTATGAAAAAAAAGGTAGAACACACAGAGAACTCAGAGTGTGGGAGCATGTATTCCTCAAAGTGTAGGACAAAAAGAGCTCACTGAGGTTTGAGAGCTGCTCAAAATTGGCAGCCATGTATTGTGGGCCATTTGATATTTAGGGAGAATTGGCCATGTTTCATACATGCTTGCACTGTCTGCATCCATGCACATTCATAGAATGTTTCATATTTCTTGTTTCTTGTATGATCCTGAAGATGCTACGTGGGAGCATGAGGATGCCATGTAGGAGGAGTACTCACAATATTTTGAGGAATTTTGATTGCATATTTGTATATAAATGCACCGAGGATAATACATAAATAAGGAGGAGGGAAATGTAATACCCCTAGTTTGATCCCTAGTTTTTAATTTGTTTATGTACACATGGCTTATAGGCTAGTAAACTAGTATGATTTTTGGGTTGGAGATCCTGTAATGATCAAGGCCAGGGAGCCTAGCATTGTAATTTGTACATACACTAATTAATAAAATACATTATGGCTACAAAACATGTCAAACAAAAGAGTATGGGGTGTTAGGACTCCACAAGAGGGAAAAGGGGGCTATGGGATTAATGAAAAGGGGCTAAGTTAAGGGGGAAAGCCAATGAATATAATATTATAGTCCTAAGTCCTAAGTCATAATTCATATATTATGTCCTAATTTCCAAAGTATGGGGATGAGTTCCAAGTAAAGGGAACATGGTCCTTGAGTGCTACTTGTCAAGAGAGGGACATGCATATTTAAAGTTATGGACTAGTGGGAATCCATCATTCTAATGATTGTACTTTGCCATTATTTCTTTGGTATGTTGGGGTTGAGCTTAGGAAATCCAAGGATATTGTTACCTTATGAATCTTTTGAATCCTAGGTGGATTTGGTTGGGAAGTTCTTCTTGGGTTTCCTTCGGGAAGGTTGGAGCCATGGAGGGAGAATTTTGTGCATAAGAATGTCCAGTGTGTGAGGTCTTGAGGGTGCTTGGATACTCCATTATTGTAGGTAGAGTTCTTGGAGCCACAACTCCAACACTTCCTGGCCAGCCTGTGTTGGAGCCCTGTAAGGGAAGTGAGACAGCTTGAGGGACTACAAAGCAGAGAAGGGGGTACACTTCCTTAGATTGTGTAGGATAAGGGGAATGAGAGCTTACTAGTTGCAATTGCTACAGGAGTTTGGTACCTTGGCCTGTTGTTTTTTGTATCGACTCTTAGATCTAGTTGGCTTAAGTATCCTTTTCCCTAGTGGAGTCATAGCCCTAACTCAGGAATGACTTTCCACTGAGAGAGATGAAGCAACCAAATCTATTGCTAGGTGGAACGTCTAAGGTCTCTAACCATCTAGTGCTTTCATTAAAGATAAGTGTTGTTTATAATGTGTTTTTACATGATGTTCATTATGTGTAATTATATGTGTTAATTGTTGTTGTTATCTTAATGAATATGCATTACATTATATTTATGTATGTTTATGTCAATATGTATGGTATTGCATGTTATTAGGCATGCATATCTATATCATATACATTCTATAATTATTGTATGTCATCAGAGTTGCTAATTTATGGAAAATATGAGCCAGGTTGAAGGAATTTTGAACTGTATAGTGTGGTATCAAAGTTGTGAATGTTTAAGATGAAATTGTGGAAAAATTGTGAAATTCAAAGGTATCCCATGTCCTTAATAGTGTACAGAGCATATTGGGTTCATTACAAGAAGCCTCTTCGAGGGGGCAACTTCCTTTTACAATATAAAAAATGTACAAGATGAGATGCTCCTAAAACCAAGTCTCCTTGCTATATATAGGAGGCAAAGGGTACAATTATTACAATTAAAAGGTCTAGTTGGTCAATAAGGACAACACTAATATAACAATATAAATGTAATAACTCAATATATAGGGTTATCCCTCACAATATTCAACAAACAAAGTGGGCAATGAAGAAGCAAAGGTGCAAATCGCACAACCCTCTAAATGAGATAAATTCTAGTAGCATGATATTGTAATGTTAGACCTAAGATCCTTCTCAATATGCAAAGGAGGTTTCCTTATAGGAATAGGGAGCCTCCTTAGGTTCTTTTTATGAAGAATAGGTTCACATTCTAAAACAATCCTGGAATATTCGTGCTTTGGGATTACTTTAATTGATCATAGTTGATTGTATCAACCATGGTATGCTCCTTGTTCAAAGCTGACCCTATCAAATTAAACATGTGAGTATTAGTTTGTTGACAATGCGATCCTATGGCTTTAGAAGAGACATACATGTGGGATAAATTAACCAAGGAAATTATTAAAAAATCTAAAGTTCCAAGACAATTCCATACTGAGTGAACTACATGTGAATGCATTCCAAAGAGAACAAAATTTAGTACATGTTGACCAAATAAGGTGTTAACAATGCTACAAAAATGTGTCCACAACAACAATAATGTGTAAAATGCATAATCCATTTATACCTAGATACATGTAATCTCTTAAAATATTGATTCGTAATGAAAAAATAAGGCAGTGAAATAGGAATACAAGGGAGAATGAGTGAAGTTGAGTGCATTTGTGATGACACAAGGTAGATCAAAATTGATGGTGTGGATATGATATACAATAATTATATGACTCTAACACTTTTCCATGCCCTCCACTCATCTCCACTAGTGTATTGACATATTTGAATCCATTGTAAGCTACCAAGATATATTTATCTCCACCTTCATGAGGGAGACATGGTCGTGTTCAAGTTGTCATTGAACTTCATTATTAATGTTGGTTGCATAAGACCAAATATCTTAGCCATCATTCCCAAAATTTGTTGGAGAAAAATGGAGAAATGCCATAGTTTCCTAAATTGTTAGAACCAATTTCTATTGTATGCTAGTTTAGTCTTTGGTTGGTTTTCAGATCCATGATTTTAGGAGATTGTTAGAGGCTATCCTAGCCTATAAATTTGTATGCAATTTATCAAATTGAGAATACATGGTGTGATCATAGTCTCACTTGTGTGAGCCCTTGTGGCCTCACTGTTACTGTGTGTGGTTTATCTCTATTTAATTTTTTATGTTGGTATAGAAAGAAAAAAACACCGTCTTGTTTTGCATCTAGGAGTAGCCATGTTTTTTTTCCAGGTTATGACATAAGAGGAGAATTGTGTCATTGTTGTGAAAGGAAATTGTTTTCCTCGTGGTAAATGGGCGTGAAGATGTCATTTTGAATGCATGGATCTATTAAATAAGGTTGTCACTGTTGAGACGTGAGGATATCATTATTGAAGAGGGAAGTTGCCTATAGAGGGAGTTGCTACTCAATATTCCATTGCCTCAATTATTATTGAAATAGGCATCACACTGCTGAAGGAGAGTCGTCATTGTAGGGTTGGTCGTGAAGACGTAGAGCCACCCATCATTGTTGTTATTAATTTAATTGCTGCAAATTGAAGGAGTCGTCAACATTGAGGAAACATGATATCATTAAATGGTGAGAGTTATTTGAGGCATTATATTGTGAATAATCAGTTAAGAGAAGTTGTAATGGGTCGACAAAAGAGACTTAAACAATTCCAGTGAGAACTCAAAAGAGAGTATCAAAGGGCAGAGAAAACATATTTTGCATAAAATTATGGAGTGTTTCCAGCTATAAACAAGGAACACATAACTGATGAAGAGCATATCAAACTCAATGAAGATGAATAGATGGAAGAAATATTGAACAGATCAATGAAGATTTTTCCATATTTCTCAGGTATAAATTATGAACTTTGGGAAAATCAAATTCAAGATTTACTTTGTTCAACAAATTTGTTGCAATTTGTTCAAGAAGATTGTGTAAATTCCCATGATAAGAGAAAAGGTGCAATATCGTTATATCTTATTGTGTCAAAAGTGGATGAAAGCATTCTTTCTAGTATTTTATATGAATTTGATCAAGTAGACAATCCCAAAAAAAATTGGGATATTATAGAGATGAAGTTTAGTGAAAAGAGAATAAACATTTTGCAGCATATTGATACATTACAAGAAGCCTCTGTGTGTGAAACATAACCTAGCCAAAGTGTTATGAATGAACCCCATTGTGTAGACATACAACTAATGATGAAGAACATGTAGAACATGTATATGTGTATGAGGAAACTTCTAAAGTTGATGGTGAATGTGTAGAAGGTGTTGAATCCCATTGTGCTCAGTCGCATGTGGACAATGATGATTGTAATGAAGAAATTTCCATTGAGGCTATATATGATGAGTAGAACATGTCAAATGAATATTGGTTGAAGATAAAGCAGGAAATATAATATATTGATAATTTTCTAAATGTAAGAGGAAACATGCTTGAAATAATGAATGATGAGGAATTTGTAGCAATAGTTAATACTGTAGTGAAAATTGAAAAACTTGTGTTGTGTTGGGCGCAGGCCCATTTTGGGGAAAATGTTGTTTTGGAGAGAAAAGCATGAAGTGGGAAAAAGACAGCTGGAAGGAAATGCAACACGTGCGAGGGAAGCATGCAAGGGAATCCTAACTACATTAGGGTTAGTGTTTTTGCAAGATATTGTAATGGATGATAAGCTAAGAATATGTATAAGTAGTACCTAGGAGGTCTAGCGAGAGAGAGAGAGAGAGAGAGAGAGAGAGAGAGTTTGAAAGTCGTAAGGCTTGTAAGAACTACAAAATTTTGTACATTGGTGAGCTAGAGAAGAATCGAGCAACTCGATCCTCAGGGTTAGATCACAGGCTCAGGAGCCTGGTGTGATCTAGTCAGCCTCACAAGGATCGAGAAGCTTGTTGAGATTGTAAGATCCAAGACTGTAAGTGTGCGCGGAGCGATATATTGTTGAAACATAATAAAAGAGCTTGAGAGCCAAATATTTTGTGGACGTATCCCAGGAGGGGGTGAACCATGGTGGAACATGTGTTATGTGGCTGAATGTTATGCATCTCCTTTATTGATTAATTATTAAATGTTAGATGAACGAAGGAAGGAACTAGTTAGATATGATATTTCACATGCATGAGTAAGAGTGAATGATTAATTAAGATGTTAGACTAAATAAATGAAGATCACACGGTACGATCATAGATCCCCACTCATTCCCAGGCTGCAAGCATCTAGGTATTGTAGCCACCCATAGAGCTATCTTGGGCGAGACTACGCAGTGCACCTTGTGTACTGCATTGCCTTCTGGTTTACCTAGGGGGGTGATAGTTTTAGATTGCTTTTGTTGTAAGCTTGTCAAATCTGAACCTGGGTCAGTAAAGTAAGATCAGAGTAGATAAAATACTAACCAACAAATGGTTTTGTTGCCCGTTGGAACATAATGGGATTGAGAGAATGAGATATGTTGAAGAAGCGTAAAAATAATTTCAGATCTGGCGACAAAATGTTAAAAGAATGAGAATATAAAAGGGGATGTTGAGACTATGGAACCCAAAAAAGGCAGAGATCGAGAGCTGGTTGAAAAAAAAGGAGTTGGAGTTTGCGTAGAAAGATAACAAAAACCCGAAGTTAACACCGCACAAATATCTGGACAAGTACGTATTCATCGACTTGCATGAAGTATTTTTCTGTGATTTCTCGCATGTGTTGCAGGAGTGGATGTTGAGGTTGAAAGACAACCATCCTAAAAATAGGATCGAACAACTAGAGTGGAATCTTGTGGAAATCATGCAGTTACAACAAGTTGACAATAAATTTACGTGTACAATAGATTTCTGGTTAGACAACATTGTTGCAGGATTTATCATAGAATTTGTAGTAGATACTGCAAAGTCTTACAACACAGCAAAGCAAGAGTTCTTGAAGGGACATCGAGGTAGGTATATCAGGTTGCTATATACTTCCATTAATATTTTACTGTATAACAAAGGTGTAATGATAATGGCCTCAGACAACTAAACTTCCCTACGTGCATGGGGGAAGGGGGGAAGCACTGACAAGAGACGGAAAAATGGAGGAAGAGATGGATAAAGGAAATAAGGAGGAGGCCTTGGATCCCATCATGATGGAGGAAGACCATATCAAGAAGATCATGGAAACAGTGGGAAGAACGCGCAGTGGAGTACCCTACCAATATAAGATACAGAATAAGAAGAGAGCCATAGCCACGAGGGAAGGCTTGGCAAGTGATGAAGAAGAGGTAGAAGATCTTCTGGCTATGGAGCAGATTGAGTAAATCCTACGCATGAAATATGAAATAAAGACAAGAGGTCCAACAACAGAAACCATAGGTAGAACTCCTATCCATATCAATGTCAGTGTGGAACCCATAAACCCATGTGTGACTAATACACCAGAAAGAACACCAATGTTTAGACAACCGAATTTTAGTGGAAGAAATGCAGCAAGAAGTACATATGCACAGGAAGCAACAATTGGGGGAACCATTTCAGGAAGCATTAGTCAAGGATATACACCACACGGAGGTAGTAGTTCAACATTTAGGATGGCATGACATGATCTCACCATTAGGTTACCAAAATTAAAGGGATAAGTGTTGGATGCAGGTCGGATCAGGAAGAAAGGATATTTTTGGAAGAGAAGAATGCAAGAGGTAAAATATAGCTGGAAGGAAAAGAAACATGTGCGCATGCATGGAAGACCTAACGACGCTAGGGT
This sequence comes from Picea sitchensis, assembly GCA_010110895.2. Classification (NCBI taxonomy): domain Eukaryota; kingdom Viridiplantae; phylum Streptophyta; class Pinopsida; order Pinales; family Pinaceae; genus Picea; species Picea sitchensis. Next base: position 215,923 of record SNQJ01S0022310.1, read on the forward strand.
TAGGGGTTTTGTAATACATTGTAATGGCTGGTGAGTCGAGGATATAAATAAGTGGTACTTAGGAGGAGGAGACACACACACACACACACACACACACAGACACACATATACAGAGAGAGGCGATATATACATGGAGATAGACATATAAATGGAGAGAAAGACAGATGAGACACATAGAGGATGGGAATTGTAAGGATTGTATAAGTCATTAAGCTAGTGAGCTAGAGAAGGCATGAGCGAATTGATCCCGAGGGTTAGATCACAAGTTGAGGAGCCTGGTGTGATCTAGTCAGCCTCACGCGGATCGAGGAGCCTGTAGGAGAGAGGAGGGACTAAGACTGTAACCACACGCGGCGTGATATCTTTCTAGACTATAATAAAAGCCTGAGAGCCAGATCTTTGTGTATGTAGCCCAGGAGGGGGTGAACCACGGTAACACTGTGTTATGTGGCCGAATGAATGCGTATTTGGATCTAATTAGTTGATGAATGTTGAATGAATGAAGTAATTAAATATATCTGGTTTTTTACATGCTTGCATAGAATGGATATTATAACTAGATGTTAACGGGATAAATAAAGGTTACAACACACAAGCACAGATCTCTCTCAATCCCAAGTTGCAAGAACTTGAGTATTGCAGCCACCCATAGAGTTATTTCAGGTGAGATTGTGCAGTGCACTATGTGTACCATGTTTCCTTTTGGGTTACCAGAAGGGCTGATAGTATTTAAGGGATTTTGTTGGGAAGCTTCTTAGTTCTGAACCAGGGTCAATTTGTAATGGTCAATGAGAATCATAATCAGAATCCCTCAAGGACAATAAGAGTAGATAGATAAAGGGAAAACCAACTAATGGTTTTGTTGCTGGTTGATTGGAAGGAAATGGGATTGAACATATGAGATAAGTGGAAGAAGTGTCAAAAGAATACGTGATCGGATGACAAGAAGGCAAAAGAATGCGAACCTAAAAGGGGATGTTGAGACCATGGAATCCCACGAAGGCAGAGATAGAAATTTGGTTGAATACAAAGGAGCTATAGTTTGCACAAAAAGATGACAGAAACCCGAAGCTAACACTGCGCAAATATCTGGACAAGTATGTATTCACCGACTTGCATGAATTATTTTTCTGTGAGTTCCCACACATATTGCAGGAGTGGATCAAAATATTGAAAGACAACCATCCTATGAATAGGATTATACAGCTAGAATGTAATATTGAAGAGATTGCACAACTACAATGAGTTGATAATAAGTTTACGCATGCAGTAGATTTCTAGTTAGACATCATTGTTGTCGGATTTATCACAGAGTTTACAGTGGATACAACAAAGTCATACAACGCAGCTGAACTAGAATTCTTGAAGGGACCTCGAGGTAGGTACATCATATCATTATATACTTCCATTAATATATTGCTCTATAACAAAGGTGTAATGACAATGGAGCCAAACATCTAAAATTCTCTGCGTGCATGGGGAAAGGCGGGAAGCACTGATAGGAAAAGAAGAAATGGAAGGAGAAGGGGATAAAGGAAAGAAGGAGGAGGCCTTGGACCCAATTATGATGGATGATGACTAGATCAAGTGGATCATGGTGACAGCTAGAAGGACACGCAGTGGAGTACCCTACCAATATAAGGTGAACACCAAGAAGAGAGTCGTAGCTGCGAGGGAAGTCTTGGCAAGTGATGAAGAGGAGGTAGAGGATCTTCGAGCTATGGAGAAGATTGAAGAAATCATATGTGCAACATATGAGAGGAAGACGAGAGTTCCAAGAGCATAAGTAGAAGGCATCACTCATATCCATATCAGTGTCATTGTGGAACCCACAAACCCATGTGTGACTAATACACCAAGAATAACACCACTGTTTAGACAATCGAATTTCAGGAGAAGGAAGATAGGAGTAAGTACATCTACACAAGGAACGACAATTGGGGGAGCCAGTTCAGGAAGCAATAGTCAAGTATCTACACCGCGTGGAGGTAGTAGTTCATCATTTAAGATGGCAGGACATGATCCAACCATCAAGTTACCAGAATTCAAGGGCGAAGCGTCGGAGGACCCAAAGAAGCACTTGTTTATCTATGAAAATATTTGGGAAGAAAAACAGATCACAAATGAGGACACTAAAATCACATAGTTAGCTATCACATTAAGAGATTGTGCATTGGATTGGTATATGAGTTTAGTTGCAAATAGTATGTTAGGGACAACCAGAATGATTGGACATATCAAGAAGATGTTGATAAATGAGTTCCAGAATTCGAGTTCAGAAGACCAATACCAATACATGAACGAGATGATAGAGATCAGACAGAAACCAGGAGAGTCTGTATGGGAGATTAACTAGAGATTCAAGCGACTAAAGGGAAAGCTAAAATACGTCATGACAGCTATGTAGCATAGGCACTTGTTCGTCAATTCATTGTTACCACACTTGAAATATCCACTGCGACAACAAAAGTTTCAGACGTAGGCAGAGGCTCTGTAGACAACCCTACAACTGGAAGAGAACCAATATCGGAAGACAGATCCAGCCATCAAGGAGTTGAAGGAGGATATGAAGAACTTAACATTCCATCTAAACCTGAACATGAACAAGGACAAAAGAGAATATGTTTGGTGTACCACATGTAGGACAGAAGGACACCATAAGAATGAATGTCCAACATTCACGCAGTACATGGCAGTAGGAATTCCAAATCCATTACCAAAAGGAGGAATATGGTGCGAGATCTGTAAGAAATAGGGTCACATTCCATATCACTGCCCAATGATGCAGAAGTACCAGACAGTGCCAAAGAGATTGTATTGCAACTTTTGCAAGTCAGTAGGCCATGATGACAAAGATTGCAAAACCATGGAGTTGATGAGGGAAAGAACATTAGATGCATATAGGGTACAGACATAAATGATGACTGGGCAAGACACACCCCAGTTTAATCAAGTAACAACCCCATACAACACTATGCAACAATAGTATAACACTGCGCAACAACCATACAACACTGTCCAACTGAAGTATAATACTGCACATCCACACTATAATATCGTGAATTATAACCGGATGCCCTAGTATAACATGCCTCGAGGGCATCGAGATGGCTACAGAGGTAGAGGAAGAGAAAAAGGAGGCTTTGGAAGAGGTATAGGACCAGTGGTATGTCACAATTGTCAACAACCAGGACACGACGCAAGAGAATGCCCACTTCCACCAATGACCCGCATGTATTGTCGCTCATCAGATCATGACATGGAAGAATGCCCAACACTATTAGGAAAGATCCAGGAGAAGAGAAATCAGAACAATCAAAATGTTTAGTGGATTTCAATAGAAGCAAGGGATGAAGGAAGAAACATCAACATAGTTACATGAGGTGGAGCTAAAATATGAAACGACGTCATACGACAAGAACCAACACAACACCAATGGGTGAAGAAGAATGTTGAACCAAGAAAGCAGTTTGATGCGTAGAACGAGAAGGAGATATTCAAGCAAGCCAGATAAGAATTTCTAAATCCAAACATTGTGTCGACATCAAGCACGCAACATAGTAAGGAAGTACCCAAGTACGAGATGGCTTCATTGTTGGATCACACGAAAGAAACATAGCCCATGGGACAAGTAAAAACAATTCAAGGCTTTTTGAGATCATGTGTAAAACTACTAAATGATCCATCCTTTGTTAAAGTATTACAAAACATGCTAGAAATATGTAGCGTAAAAGAAGAAGGAAAGTTAGAGCAGAAAACAGTCAATCACCTACATACAAGGAGGAGAACAAGTAGGGAGTTCAGGTTGAAAGCTAACATTGGAGATTTCAACACAGGAGATATTATACTGGATTTAGGATCTGAAGTTAATGTATTACCCAAGAAGACATGGAAATGTATGAAAGAACCCACATTAGGATATTCACCTGTGCAACGGAAAATAGCAAACCAGCATAGAGTTCTACCAATTGGAAGACTAAAAGGAGTGATAGTAGACCTAAATGGAGTGCGGACTAAAGCTGATTTCAAAGTAATTGAGATAGTAGACGACACAACGTCTTATCCAACATTGCTTGGCTTGGACTGGGCATTTGATAACCAGGCCATAATCAACTTAAAGACATGGAACATGACCTTCAATTTAGGAGAATACAGAGTCATTGTGCTATTGGATCCATCAGAAGGGGAAAGGTTTGTAGAGCCTACTTGCTTGGACCTAGAGGAAATTAACCAGTTGTACGGAACAACTGCATGAGATGAGGATTACGTAAACCCAAATGTAGATGGGGTACTCAGTTGGTGAAGTATCACCTCATGTGTGTCAGACTCAAATACGGTCTTAGAGAATTGGAAACAGAGGTTACACGAGGTCTCCACAAGGATATGTGCAAGAATAGACCACACAGTAAGATGGGTAGGTACGGAGATAAGGGAACCTCCCAGCTTCCATGGGGTGAATGACCTAGAAACATTCTAAACATGGTACGAAGATGAAGTGTTAGAAAATCATAGGCTCTTATCCCTAGACATAGCAGTCAAGGCGACACCTGCGAGATGGTGGGGTGCGCACAAAGAAACAATCAAGGACTGGTACCAATGTAAGCAGTTACTGCGCATTAGGTTTGGTGCAGAACAATGAAGCAACCAACGACAAAAATATGATGGAAAAGGGGCACCATCAGAACACTTGGAGAAGTGTAGAGCACTGTGGAAAATGACACCACCGGAGGAATGGCCTCACCATTTCGTACACACAATAGAGGGAATCCCAGCAAACTGGTATACATACCAAGAACTGTGCAGAGGAACTACAAGTTGGACAATATTACAGCCGAACTTTGCAGTCACTTTCTCATTTGAGCATGAGAACCCCAACATAGATGCAACAATTAAACAAATCTGAGGGGTGATATTCATTAAGGAACCATAAGTTGAACTCATAACAGAAGAACAACATCAAAACAAACAGACAGTGAAAGAACTATTTTCGTGTTACCATGTGAAGGAAGAAGCACCAGATGAAGATGACTCGCACGATATTCATATTAAGGAAGTTGAAGGCGAGAGAGAAGTGGAAGGTCAACCTCTAGAATCAGAAGTGATTGTTGCGCCGATAAAGGTGAAGAAAATCAACATCAGGACAGTTGAGAATCCCAAAATGGCGAGCATTGGAGACTATTGGGATGAGAAAACAGTGGAAAGTATAACAAAGTTATTGCATGAATACAACGACATGTTCCCAACAACGTTCACATAAATGAAAGGCATAGAGGGAGAGCTAGGCGAAATTTCATACCACTCAGAGTTGAGGCAAGACCGATCAGACAGTGAACATATAGACTAAACTCGATATATAATAAAAAAGTCAAAGCTAAGATCGATAGGATGTTGGAGGATGGAATCATAGAACCTGTAGAAGAATCAGAATGGATAAGCCTGATGGTAGTTCAGGAGAAGAAACAAGGGGGGATAATAATATGCGTCGACTTGAGGAAGTTGAACGATGCATGCCTACATGACCCGTTCCCTACCCCATTCACATATGAAGTCTTGGAGAATGTAGGAGGACAAGAAGCTTATTCATTCACCGACGGGTTCTCAGGATACCATTAGATCAAGATAGCACCATAAGACCGATACAAGACCACTTTTTCCATGAAATGGGGATCCTACCAATATACAATCATGTCATTTGGATTGAAGAATGCACCAACAATATTTTCCAGAGTAGTCATAGCTGCGATTAAAGAATTTATCCACCAGTTTCTAGAGGTATATTTGGACGATTGGATAGTCTATAGTCTGTTGAAATACCATGTAGATGTCTTGTAGTTGATGTTAGAAATATGTAGGAAATGCCAGATTTCGTTAAATATCAAGAAGTGCATCTTTGGAACACCTTTTGGGATACTATTGGGCCATATAGTATGCAAGCAAGGTTTGCTAGTAGATCTAGCCAAGATTGCAGTAATTGTTAACCTACCACCACAAAAAATAGTCTGTCAATTGAGAGCGAAATTGGGACACACAGGATACTACAGGAAATTTATAAAGGGGTATGTGCATATCACTGCACCAATAGAGAAATTGCTAAGGAAAGACACAAAGTTCCAGTGGAATGAGGATTGTCAACGCGGTCTGGATACCCTGAAAGAGAAGATGGTAACCACACCAATACTAGTATTCCCGGATTGGGAAAAGACATTCCACGTACATGTAGATGCATCGGCCATAGAACTTGGATTTATTCTGGCGTAGCCATGAGTAGGAAAATTGGACCATCCTATAGCATTTGCTAGCAGAAAACTGTCAGAATCGGAGCAGAACTACAACACCATAGAAAAGGAAGGCCTAGCTATGGTCTAGGTGCTTTAGAAATTTAGGCTTTATTTATTAGGGAAACATTTCAAGATGTTCACAGACCATTCAACGCTCAAATACCTCATCAACAAGCCAGTGTTGGGGGGGAGAACTTGTAGATGGTTATTGATGTTTCAATAATTTGACTTTGAAGTGATAGTCAAACTAGGAAAGTTGAACACAAGACCTGATCATCTGTCACAGGTTACTAACGGAGAGGAACCCATGAATATAGAGGACAACTTTCTTGAGGCACAATTATTTTTAGTCCAGATAGCCGATGAATACTTCACAGACATCATCTATTATGTTGTTCCAGAGTCTGTACCTAAGGCTTAGAAGTACAGTGTCTAGGCATCTGAAAGTGAGTAAGGGGTAGAGAAGGAAGAAATGTCAACCTTCGGCAAGGGAAGCTAGGGTTGATTTCTAGGTTGTTGTCTAGCTTCCAACTGTTCCTAGATGTTTATGTCCCTTTCAATCGCTTCCCACAAATGTTCCAGTTCTACCCAGGTAGTGGTTGTTTTAAGAATAGTATCAAATAGATTCAAGGCAATATGTGTTTGATCTGATAGTCTGGGTTGGATATTAGGCTGTCTTGTCACAGGGACAGTCATAGAGGAACAAAATGATAAGAAAATCTCAAAGAATTTTTTTAGATGCTGTCTCGATTTCGGTCGTATAAAGGAGAGTTATAGCTTCGATAGTGAAAACAGGATGCAAACCAAAGGCCCTTTCATGTAACTGAGTTATATTTTAATAAATGTGTATGAGGTGTAAGAAAAACATTAAGTTGTCTATCATGTAAGGCTCCTATCAAGGCAGAATCTCACTTATAAACAAAAGAAGAAAAAAATTAAAGAAATAACCTGATGAAGCATAAAATATATATAGAAATCTAAAATGTTCACTGGTCTTATACCTGCTGATAGCCGGTACAGAGGAAAAACAGTAAACAATATAGAAAACTAAAATTTATTCACTAGAGTAGAGGTTGTACTAAATTATAGCGAAACATTCATCAGATACATATATGAAATGAAATGAAATATGAAATATAAAGAAACAAACTCATAACACAGTCGTGACGGAATCGAGAATCTTCGGATTTGCTTTATATTAACTCTCGAGGGAGAAAAATCTCTATGACAATCGACCCAAAAGGTCCAGCCTCTTTTTATTCCTTCTATTGTATATTTATACAAATTTACATATGATGGAATCCCAGTCGTTCTAGGATTTTCAGTTACAACGAGAAGGAGATCAATCGTTTCATTTCTTTATCCTATGTCTTTATTTGGTAACATAAGCCTGCCCTCTCGCATGCTCGGTACAAGTCACACATTTTTCCACCAGCCGAGATATCAACCTTGAAGGTTTCACTTGACAATTGGCCTAAAAAATGTAACAATCTCTGACTAATTGCGACAACCTTTCTTCCATCTATCGGTCTAGGGTGTCAATAATGCACAATTGCACACTTGGTTTAATAATCCATTTATCTATTTGAACTATATCTGCCAGAGTTACTTGTGAGACTTCGACTGAATCTCTTTCTTCTTTCTCATTTATATCAAATGAGAGTTTCTCCATATTCATTTGGCTCAGCGTCTCAGCATTACTCTCGCTATCAATGCCTAATAGATTTCCATCTATAGAACATAAAGCCTCTTCACAGGATTTCCTTACCTTCTTGGCTTGCAATTTGCTTTTTGATATGCTGCGTTCCCATTCTTTCAACAAAATATTACCTCGGGTCTGTTCCAAAATGGAAAACTTAGAACTTTTTCCCGATTCCCTGTTTGTTGTAGCTATTGCAGCCTCTTGAAATGCGACCTGAGCTGCTCCAACTTCTCTCTCTCTGACAGATAAGTTTTCTAATACTTGATCGATAAGCAGACAATTGTCCTGAATTGTCTCTACCTTGGCAAGTAAACTTCACTGGGCTGCAAAAACCCTGCTCCGAATCTCCATAGCCTGGGATTGGAATATCTCGATATTTATAACTTGTCTTTCAGCAAGCTCTAATCTAACCTGTAGCTGCCCTATCAAGTCTCTTTGTTGGCCTACCTGTATTTGACTGGTCTGAGCTACCAGCTCTGCTTGTTTGAGCTTAGCTTTGAGCAGCTCAATTTCCTTTTTATTAGTCATCCTTGCTTGTTCTATTCCTGTGTTTGCCTGGTCTTTAGCAGCTTCTTCTGCTGTGGCTAGTTTAGCTTCTAAGGTTTTGATGAGGCAATTTTTTCGCTTGAGCTGATTTTTCAAAACCCCGATTGAAAATTGGTTTGTCGTAGCATATGCCCCTAATGTTCCAGCTATTTCTGTCGTGAATTCTTCCTTCTTCATATCTTTCCCATCGGTCAACACCTTGAACTTCTTGGCCGTTGATCCTACTTCTTGATAGACTTCTCTTTTTACCACATCTTTTCTCTTCTTATCAAAAAAGAACTCATTTGGAGGGAGCTCTTCCATCCTTATAGGTCTCAATTCTTCATTGAAAATCCACCCTACGTCCATTTTCCCTTGAGTTGACTGTGTAAGGGAGTAATGGAGGTGATGGGATCTCCGATTTTCTTAGCTGACTGGCCTGGAGTGGTATCTGGAGTCTGCTTTTTCGGCGGATCGAGAGTTTTCATTTCTGGTTTTGGACTCCTAGTTTGCTCTCCCTTGTCCTGGTGTTTTTCTTGTCTGGGTGTTGTATCTTTGGAGCCTTCGACTTCTTTTTCCTGCACCTATACTGTTATTGGATTCTCACCCCGCAATACTGGGGGAAGAAAACTCCTTCGATGTTCTTGGAATTTTAAAACATCGGCCCTCTCTTCGGGTGCCAGGGATTATATCTGAGCCAAAACCTCGGCATAAGATCTCGTGCCTCGAAAAATGTCATCCGAGGGTGAATTTTCATGTTCGAACCTTTTAAGCCCGTAACTGGCTAAGTGATTAGTTACGACCCTCTATGGATCGTGCTTTTTGAATTTGACATGAACCAATTTCAGGTCCTTTAGGGATGCTGCCTCAGCTTTAGCATGCCCAAAATCTAACAAAGAATAGGAACTTAAATGAATAGGAAAAGGTGGTTGTTACACATTATTTTCATCATCCCTATGATCGTTAATGATGCAAACCTATATGTTGCCTTCAAAGGGGTTAGTGGCCTGAGTTCCTAAAGAGAGAAGGGAGAAGAACTTCTCCTGAGAAAAGAAGTTGCTTTTTCCTATGTAAAAACCTTATAAAAAGGGAAGTTCGCAGGTTGCTATATAGGCAGGGTGCGAGAATGACCCATTCTCGCAGGTTGCACTATAGCTAGGGTGCAAGGTGTTCGCAGGTTGCTCTATAGCTAGGGTGCGAGAATGCCTGCACGTGGGAAAAATGAGCATTTTCTCGAGTCTTCTAGAAGGAGAAACTTCTATGGTGAGGTGGCATTCGAATGGTTTGGATCTTACTCACTTTCATGATTTAGTGGGATCATCCTAACCTCCTCACCTTATCCTCTTCAACTTATAAAAGGAGAGGAGTTCTCATGGAGAAA
>SNQJ01S0022311.1:17473-34019 GCA_010110895.2 Picea sitchensis
TTGAACGGTAATCAAGTGGTTTCTGCCATGTTCGAAATCAGGACATCTATTCACATGGTTAGATTCATACTACATTGGGATCGGTAATAAGACCGTGGGTTGGGTCATCACTCTTATATGTACTTTTCCCAAGTTGCGAAGGATTTTCTTTTGAACAATGACACATATATTGCTACATAGATCCACTTTGTATTGGTCATGGCTATGTCTTGTCATCTTGTAGATCCACTGTGTATTCTTCATGGCTATGATCAGTTCAGGTCATGGGAGTATAGATCCACAATGTATCTTTAGTGGCTACACCTTTTATCAATATAATTATGGATCCACAGTGTATTTTATGGCGGCCATATCTTGCAAGTCTTTATCACTCAAGCATAGGTATGCCTGCCTTGGGTTTGAAACATGTCATAATATTTGTTGGATGTTTGTGTGTAGCTTATATCAAGTTCTCTGCATCCACACCCTTTCTTTAAATATTTGTAAAGTGTTTCGACCATCATTCTCTCTTCCGACCTCACACTTTAGGGGGCATTCTGTTACACATGAAATTTGCACACCCAGGTACCTCGCCCTAAGTGTCGTATACGTGTCGCATACACCTTGACACCATGGAATAACCTATGTCACAATCCCTAGTCAATGTGGAGGAGGGATATATTACATGAAGGCAAAACATACTAAGTACACATGAATTATTATTAATATTCATGGAAAAGAAATTGATTAAGTGAGAGAATCAAGTGCACATGGATTATTATTAATATTCATGAAAAAGAAAGTAATTAAGTGCCAGGATCCACCTCACATTTGGTTTCCTATTTTTTAGGGAAGGTGGAGGATCTCATGGATGGTTGAAATATTTCCTCCTTAAAATCCTTGAGAGATATTTCCTCCCCAAAATCCTTAAGAGATATTTTCTCCCTAAATATCTTAGATATCCCTTTCTTAGTGGATCTGATGAGAGATTCTCTCCATGGTGTTTAAGTCTCCAAATCTTATATAATGAGGGATTTCCATGGAGGAGGGGGGAATGGAGATTGAATTATACCAAACTTATGATCTCATGAATGGTATTGAAGGGAGATGGAAAGAATTGTGAAACATCTAACTTATGATCTCATGAAGAAGATGTCATTTGGAGAATCAACATTTTGTGTGTGAATTGTTTAAGCAAGGGTTTGGACAAGGAGAGCTTGGTGAAGTTGCTGCACTACGTCCATGGCTGTAAGTAAAACTTTGTTCTCATCAATATAATCAATGCTTGGCCTGTTTCTTTCAAACTTGTACTTGTTCCATATAAGTTTTTCTACAGTAGATAGATCTATGTTTTAGCTAATCTCAGTAGAGTAGGAAGTTGTTTGTACTTTTGTTTTCTTTGCAGGATCTACCAAGGAGCTCAAGATCGAAGCACATCCTAGATCTTGTAGGGACAAACAACGTTCATAAGGTACATGCCTTCTTCCTTCTCTTTTTTTCATCATCTTGATTAGATCTAAAAGGAAGTCAATGTCCATGTTAAGCACCTTCTGTCTTAGAGTTAAGAGTCTAGCTCTCAAGAGGAGATCTACCTGTCTCCAGGGAGATTTTCCTACAACAAAAGTTTTAATAAAAATTTGGATCATAATTAATCAAAATGTTGTTAAAATTGAAAATTTGAAATATTTGATTAAAGAAGTCTCATTCAATATTCCTTTTGAATGGATTAATTCTCAAAAAAAACTTAATCATCAATTAAATTATGATGGAAGATATAAGTTTTTAATAAACAAATTTGAATCTTCTTGTATAATTAATATCTAAGATTGCAACATTGATGACAATGATAGATTAAGATGCCTAAATTATCATGCATGTCTTTAATTATTACATATTATTATTATTCTACATGTACCATATTCTACTAAATTATAATGCATGTCTTTAATTATGACATTATTATTATTCTACATGTACCATATTCTATAAATTAATTAACTACAAGGGAAAGGGCTTAAAGGGTGACAAAAGTTTTGCATTAAATATAATTTGCATCAATTCCAACTTACTTGATTTAGGATTCTTGAATTTGATGATGTCATCACATCCAAAGGCCCTACATCAAGTGAGCTCGAATGAGGTTGATGCAAATTCTACATCAAGTGAGCTTGAATGAGGTTGATGCAAATTCTACATCAAGTGAGCTCGAATGAGGTTGATGCAAATTCTGCATAGTGCATAGTATTTGCCAAACCCAAATTGTAATAAAGAATATTTATATATATTTTTTCTATTTAGATATTTATAGATATGTAGTTTCTATTTTAACTTATTGAGATTTTATACATATATTATTTTTTATATTGAATATTATAACTTTTGTAAATTTGTTTTTAATTATTTTGTATGTTGATATTCTCATAATTTGTTTTGAAATATTCTTCTCTAGCACAAGCATTTTATAGGGATTAGTATATGTATTTAGCATATCACATTATTATTTATATTGTTATAAGAGATTATTATTGTGGTTTGATGTGATGAATCCTTTTGGTTATCTATTTTTATGGAATAGTTGAGATCATATATGTGATTATCACTAATATTGTGCTTAGTTGCTAGTTTTTAGGATCTAGTTGAGCATTATTTTCCTAATTTCTTGATGTAAATCTATAAATTCCTATGTTTGCAAATGGAAATTCATTCAGAGACTTATTTTCACACTTCTTGTGTAGAACTATAATCATGGGTGGTTAATAGCACATCATTAGTATCAGAGAAATTCCAATCCTCATGGGATTAGGGCTCATCACTCCTCCATTTCTCTATTTTGCTTGCTTGATTCTGATTTGGAGATTGTTTTATTTCCTCCTCAGCATATAACTTGTGGCACATCGATTCATTTGACCATTCATGAGTATGGTATTCATATGCACACTATTATCAATCATTGAGCTCTTTGTCTTTGGATTAGAATTGGACTCACATTGCAAATCAACATTTATACACTCAACCTTTGTACACTTAGATATATGAGATCGAAACCTTTTAGGTCTACTTTTGTCTCTCTTGGCTCTCATTTATTCTTTCTATAGCCCTGCACATGGCCACATCTATGCAATCTTAGAGGTGAACTCAAATTCTACATAGCCTCCTTTGGATCTAAATTATCATTTCTAATCAGATATGAGGTTTTATGGCTTCAATCACTCTCTCATAATGTGGCTACAAAACTTTGACTTAGTATGCACCTTGTAATTTCCATGGACTTCATAACACGACTCCAACCCTTTGATAGATTATGTGTCTCCCCTCACACAATTTTTGGATGAAAAACCATTGTCTGATGTCTAACAATATCAACAGAGAATAGATATCTATAACTTGTGATATGTTGTGAATCCATAACATAATACCCAAATCCATGAAATTATTGCAAATCTAGATTGATACAACGATAAAAATCTCAACTCATCACTCCCTAACTATGTATTTTTTCATAGTCATACATGCAGATCCTTCCATTGACTCATACATTGAAGTTGAGTTTATTATAGTCTACCACATACAACAACAAAAATAATAGATTAACAAGTCACCTTTATTGGCCATAACATCGACAATGTATCTATGTGTGAGGCCCTTGCGATTTCATCCTTAAAGGATCCCACAAGATTCGAACCCTAGACTTGAGAAAGGATCTCAATGATCAAGAATGAATGTGTGTGTGTGGGTGTGTGTGTGTGTGTGTTTAAATTTCATGCATGGATGCTCTAAGTTGAGAAGCTAATGGATTGACAGTGATACTTGTGGCATCCATAGTGTCGAGGTCAAATCCCGTGAAGAGATTGAAAGAAGAAGCAATGTGTGGGAATGCTTTTAAAAATGGGGTTTGAAAAATTTGACAACTTTTGAAGAAGTATTTTATTTTAATTGGAGTAGTATGGTAGTCCAAAAGGTAACATATATACCATTATATTTGCAAGTAATTCCATGCCTCATTTACCTTGTGTTTCGTTCTCATAATTTTGAGACGAATACTATTTTGAAAGGGATATTTTCATGTATTGTTAAGAGGAATTTAAAGACATAATCTAAACATTTTACATATTAACCTTTTCTGGGCACGTTTTTCCCAAAATCTTGCTAGAAATTCAAAAAATTGCATGTTTCAGTGGTTGATATTACATATTCCAGCTGCTTTGGGGTTTTTGAGGGTGCTAAATTGATTTATACCTTCAAAAATGCAGTTTAAGAAATATAAAATTGCAATTTTTCCAAAAATTGTGTTGTTGTATTCCAATGATAGTTGTCGGAAAGTAAACAACATAGAACATTTAGACTACATCGAGTTTTATCCTTGGAAGGCAGGCTCTTTTTGTGAATTAAAAAAATATTTTCATAGATAAAAAGTTGATAAATATTGTATCAGTGGTGATCCAGGTGAATAGCGGTGGCTACCCACCTGTTCCACCAATTCAAAAATGGTTCCACATATTGGAAAATGGTTGTCGGTTGAAGTGAGGTTGGTAACACTGTTCGCAAAATGGAGAAAATGCTCCTGCCATGGAGCAATTTGTGGGATGTCATGCCCATCAAATCATGTACACCTAAGATTACAATCTCGTTGTATAATAAATATCTAGGATAGCAACGTTGATGACAATGATAGGTTAAGATGCCTAAATTATCATGCATGTCTTTAATTATGACATATTATTATTATTCTACATGTACCATATTCTATAAATTAATTAACTAGAGGGGAAAACAAATTCTATAAATTAATTAACTACAAGGGAAAGCTTAAAGGGTGACAAAATTTATGCATTAGATAGAATTTGCATCAATTTCAATGTAATTGACCTAGGATTCTTGAATTTGAAAACATCATCACATCTAAAGGCCTTACATCAAGTGTGTTGGATTGAGGTTGATGCAAATTCTACATAGTGCATAGTATTTGTCAAACCCAAATTGTGACAAAGAATATTTATATATATTGTTTATATTTAGATAGTTATAGATATATAGTTTGTCTTTTAAGTTGTTGAGATTTTATACATATATTATTTTTAATATTGAATATTATAAATGTTTAGTAAAAAAATGTCAATTATTTTGTATGTTGATATTCTCATAATTGTTTTTGAAATATTCTTCTCTAGCACAAGCACTTTATAGGGATTAGTATATGTATTTAACATATCACATTATTATTTATATTGTTATAAGGGATTATTATTATTGTGGTTTGGTGTGATGAAGCCCTTTGGTTATGTATTTTCATGGAATAGTTGAGATCATATATGTGACTATCACTAATATTGTGCTTAGTTGCTAGTTTTTAGGATCTAGTTGAGAATTACTCTCCTAATTTCTTGATGTAAAGTTATAAATTCCTATGTTTGCAAATGGAAAATCATTCAGAGACTTATTTTCACTTTTATTGTGTAGAACTACAATCATGGGTGGTTAATACCACATCATTGGTATGAGAGAAATTCCAATCCTCCCGGGATTAGGGTTCATCACTCATTTTCTCCATTTTTATTTCTTGATTATGATTTGGAGATTGTTTTATTTCCTCCTTTGCATATAGCCTGTGGCACATTGATTCATTTAACCATCCATGAGTATGGGAATCCTATGAACACTATTATAGATCACTGATGATCCAGGTGGATATTGGTGGCCACCCACCTATTCCAACTAGCTCCTCTTGACAATTTTTAGTTCAACATGTTTCTCTGTAATGATGACATTTCTTTGTAATTGTGGGTTTTTCAATTCCGGAGCTATCCCGAAGCCCTAAAAAACACCCAGATTGATATTGGTGGCCACCCACCTATTCCAACTGGCTTATTTTGGAATTTTTCATGTCAATACATTTTTCTATACTTTCAGGGCTGTTTTGGGGCCCTAAACAATGTTTTTTTGGATTTCCACAGTCAAGATAAAAATGGTGAAGATTTTTATAGAATAATTTGTAGTTATCAAAAATACCTTTCCAACGGGCTAGCACATGCCTAAAATGGAGGTCGTATGAAAAATTTACGACCCCGGGAAGTTGAGGTACCAACTTACCCATCGGGGCCCACATAACTTTTGGCATTTCATCTCCTAGGGTTAGGTTTTTGGATGTCTAGGGTTTTGGAATTCATGAGTAATGTTAAAAATTCCTATGGAGTCTCATTGTAATCATTTTTTTGAGATGAATGCACATAGAAGCCACATCTCTTCTCAGAGATAGCTACCAACATTCGAGCAAGTTGTTTTCAGTTTTGCAGCTTTATAGCTTCAACCTATTTTCTTTATTCAATAGAAGTTATTTTTCACTGTATATATTTGTTTGTTCTATGTATCTCTATGTTATTTTATTCAATCTATTATTCATTTCATTCCGCTCATAAATCTAAATCATTGGTATCGGATAGTTCTTCTCTTCATTTGTTTTTCTTCGTGCATGTCCCCGATAAGGTTTGGGTACAAGAAGTTGGGACTCTAACCAGATGATCCTTTGTAATATTGGTCATGTTGAGCATGATAAAAAAATCATGGGGGATGATAATAAATATGATGGAGCATGATATCCTTTTAAACTGTTGCTTGAGGAATCCCTTGTGCAACAAAGGAATAAAATGATGGAAAACTTTGCACAGATCCTTCGGCGAATACCCACATGAGACACATCTTCATCAAGTGGTCATGCAAACCCTTTCAAGGTATAAGTAAATTTTGATATTCCATTATTTGTAGGACTAATAGATGTGGATGTTGTATATAAATGGATGAATCTGCTTGAAGGGTATTTTTCGGTCCACAATTTTTCTGATAGGGAAAATATTACTTTTTCACTTCTCAAGGTCGTCCCCCATGTTAAGGACTGGTGGGATAATTACTATGAGTAAAGATCCAAAAATGAATATACAATATTTGTGGTCTCCCCCACATGGGATTCCTTCATGGATTCCACTAAAGAACAATACTACCCTATTGGAAGCTACGAGAACTAGTACACAAGATGGACCACGCTGCGTCAGGAAAGGGACCAGACAGTACCAGATTTATACCAACATTTTCCATACCTTGTGCACCAAATTGGGTATAAAATACTTCGAATGACATCTGGTGCTCAAATACCATGGTTTTCTACATAGATAGATTCAAATAGAAATGTATTTTCTAGATATCACATCATTAGGTGTGGCTTATATATATGTTTTCAAGATCAAGAAAAAATTTAAGCAGAAGAAGAGAGAGTTTAGATATGCAAACTCCTCATAGTGGAAGAAGGGAAAAGGAGGCCCCAACCCACAATACAAGGGGAATATCATAAATGACCACTCTCAGGACAACCAGTCCAAGCCATATCCCAGTAAAGGTAATGCGAATTCAAAGAAGGACACAAGAAACTGGTGGTCAAGCTGAAAGATTTCAAATCAAAGGAAGATTTTGACTTCGAATCAAATCCAGAAGGAGAGAAGAAAATTATTGATATCGAACCCAGAACCACTATCACTACCACCAAATTACATCCAAGAAAATAAGAAGAACAAGAGGAAGATGAATGCCTCTTTCACTCATAGATGTGGGTAAAGGGGGATTCACTTCATTTCATTTTCAATAGCGACAGTAAAAAGAACCTAATATCAGCAGAGGTCGTCAAGCGGCTAGACCTGACGATGATACCCCACTCGTAGACCTACACCATCTGTTGGCTTTTCCAAGGAAGATATCTTCACGTCAACCAACAGTGTCATATGCCATACGACATCAATCCCTTCAAAGACAAGGTATTGTGTGATATTTCTCCCCTTGAGGTTTGTGATATTATTTTAGGCCAACCATATTTGTGGAAATGACATGTTGTGTATGAGTCTAGACCCCACAATGTTATTATTACTTTGGTAGACAATTGTACATGATACTAGAGGTAGCACTGCCTACCGTTATTTCTTTAATCTTTGCTAAGAAATGCAGTAAGGCCATTTCACAGACCGAGAAGTTTGTCTTCTTTGTGAATCGTTCTCACAGTAAGTAGAAGGTTTCTGACACATCTGTGACCTCTACATAGATCCTCTCTTTGCAGTAGAAGAAAGTGGACCAGATCGTGGAAGAGTACAAAGACATATTTTCCTCACCCACCGGGGTACCGATGCACTACCAAGTCAAGCATCCAATTGATCTAACCCCCAACACACCTCTTCCTAATGGACCATTCTATCATCGCTCGCTGATGGAAAATGACTAAATCAAGCATCATATCCAATATTTTCTTCAAAAGGGGCACATCATACCCAACTCCTCCCCTTGTGGAATCCCGATTGTACTGGTGTAGAAGAATGACGGGACCTGGCAACTCTGCATTGATCGCAAAGAATTAAAAAAATCATAGTCAGGAACCGGTACCTAATTCCCCATATTGATGACCTTCTTGACCAACTCAATGGGGGGAATTTTCTTTAGAAATATTGACGTAAAGTCTGGATACCACCAGGTTCCCATCGAACTGACTAATGTATGGAAGACAACTTCAAATCTAAATAAGTTCTCTTCGAATGGGTGGTCATGCCCTTTGTCTTAAAAAATGCACCAACAACTTTCATGAGGTTGATGGATGATGTATTGAGACCCTTCACCAACTCTTTTGTGGTGGGATATATGGATGACATCCTCATCTTCAATAGAACTTGGGAGGAGCACATGCGACATATTCAACATGTTTTGAGTAGTCTGTGGAAACATAAGCTATATGGAAACTTGGAAAAATGTTCCTTTGGCATGAACAAGATCCAATACTTGGGACACATTATTGATGAGAATGGGGTACATGTGGATCCATATAAGATCCAATTCATTCGTGACTGGCTAGCCCCGACCACACTAACCAATCTTTAGATCTTCTTGGGACTTGCCAACATCTACTGACGAGGCTATGGACGCTTGCTGGAAGCGAAGAAATGTCAAGCAAGAAAGGTGAGGAACAAACTATAGTCCATATAGACCAGAAAACATTTCCTTGTTGTGTACCCCCCCCCCATGTTTCATTGTTGGATACATAATCCCCATAAAAAAAATCACTAAAATTATGTAGAAGATCATCAACGATGGATTTTTCCTCTGACTCTTAAGGCTAATTGAATGTGGGGTCCTCAATCTGTAAACTGTATGAACTATCTAAAGGTAACATCATAATTAATGAGGTCTCGGTAATTTTCTTGCTAGCTCATAGATAATTGGTTCTTCCAAGTATGTCTCCATTTGTTGTGATGGAACAACAACCCATCCCCCATTTAAATTTTTTCAATATTAATGCAAGGATGCACACTTTTTTTTCATGAGGTATTTGTCCTTAAATATTCATCTTCTTTTTTGGAACTTAAGTTAGGCTTCCCATTCGTCCCTTCTTACCTTTGCATCATCGGACTTTCATCAAACATGTGCATATGATCCCCTTCATATTTCACTGGCGATGACACTTCACAACATCGTCGTCGAAATTTAATGAAGTTCTCTCATCCTTGCTCTCCTATCCATCTTACCGATGACGATGATCCCTTCTCTCTCCTAGTCACATCCCAACTAACACGTGATCCTCTCTCAAGATTACACCTCACCATTTCCATCCTCGCGGGCCCCTCAATTCAACCAATGTGTAAGTCTTTCCTCTTCCAACACATGTCAAGGTAAAAATGGCTAATATCCTTGGCGAATGTTTTTTATCGTCAGAATTATCTTTGGGATATTTCCTATACCTACCCTACTTGCCAACGATGACATCGTCCTTTTCTATCTAGCTGTCACATTTTTCATCCTGTGACTCATATGAACCAAGCCGTCGTCGATCACTCCTCCACTGTGGATCTCACACTATATATTTAATGGGTCCCCCCATGGCCACATTGACGTCTTGTCATATTTAGTTAATAAATGATTAATATCCAACAATAATTTAATTTAACATTAAAAAGAATGTTAGGTCCAACTTAGACCTGATAATCATGCTTAATCAGTTAATCAGGTATTTATCGTTGTTGGAGTTTGGTTCTCACCCAAATCCACACCTCTCATCCCCATCAAATGTCGACGACAATAGCTTCACGGTCCCCCCCCAATTTTTCAAATTCTCTCACACCTTAACAACTGTAATATCCCTCGGTTGAACCCAAATGTAAATATAATCCAAGTATATTTAAGCTAGTGAGTTGTTTAGACATCATTTTTGTAATACGCCTTTCATGGCATGGTGCGCGCATATATTTCTTAGTAAAGGGATGTAATGTGCACATTTCTAAATACCGTGCATAATAACTAAGGTGCGTGCAACCTTAAAGACAGAGGATACAGTGCACAATAACTAAAGAGCGTGCAACCTTGAGGTCAGTGGATACTGCGCGCAGTGACTAAAGTGCGCGCAATATTAAGGTCAACGAACCTTTGTGTATATAATATGCATTATAGGCTGATGAGGCAGTATTATAAGATGGAATGCTTATGTCTTGGAATTAGGCCAACGGACCTAGATGTTAAAGGCTAGAGCGCCTANGACCTAGATGTTAAAGGCTAGAGCGCCTATTTTGTATATATCTCATGATTAATATAAAAATACATCGCTGTATGCAGACTGACCACGATAAAAGAGAAGGGGGACTATATTCCACCAAATAGGGAAAGGGAGGGCCTAAAGTTAAGAACAGGGCTAAGCTAGAGAGCTTAAAGCTGAAAATAAATATTATATTAATATTTCTTAAAAACATAAAGTACAGATAATTAATTTATCCTAAGTCCTAAAGTAGGGGACAAGTGTATCAGAGTAGCTTCCAACATGACAAGTGTCAAGTTGGAGACATGCATACTTATTGCCGAGACTTAGTTCCTTTGGGGGGGATCGACCATTGTGGGGGGGGGAATCTTACCATCTTTTCCTTTGACCAGAGAACCAGTATCTAGGATACATTCTATCAGTCCTTGAGCTACCTCATATCTTCCTACCACCTTACCTAGACTAGATTGATATCCATTCCTATTGGTGTACCTGTCATCTTGGGAGCGGGATTGAAGAGGCGGGTTATCAGGCCCGTGAGAAATTCTCTGAGTGAGGGAATTGTTGAGGATCAATTTCCTGAAGGTGATAAACTGTGGCTACAGTGCTATGAGACTTACGGTCCGACCTGTTGTTGAAGCCTTGGAAGGGAAGTGGGGCAGCCGAGGGACTGTTGAGCAGAGAAGGGGCACACTTCCTTAGGTGGGACAGGCATGTGGGGAAGGAGAGGATGTTGGTTGTGGTTGAGTGAACACCTGAGAGGGAGTCTTTCCGGTTGACTATGAACCTTTAGCCGAGTTAGGAATCCATTTCCCAAGTGGAGTCTAGTCCTAGCTTGGGGGTGACTCACTGTTGAGAGTGACGAACGATGTAGTCTAAGGCTCGGTGGTTCGTGGACGGTCTGCACATAGTTGGTGACATTCTTACCAAGATAAGTACCGATTATGTGTTGAATTCCATGGTGAATTTTCATTTATGTGTTATTTTATGGGTTTTATTGCTTGTGTGAGCATAAATATCCGTATGTTTAGGGTTATACCCTGTATACGCTGCATGTCTGTGTTCACTGTTAAATTAGTCTGAAAATCGTATAAAATTGTATATTTACAGAACACAACTGTTTGTTTATATTTTATATGTGAAGCCTCCACTAGAGCATTGTATGTATATGTTTAATTGCATGTAGTTCAATATGTATGTATGCCTGTGTGTGCATATACATATTTAGAGAAAGAAAAAAGTTATGTGATATACCTCAGTTGAATACTCGGTGTTACATTATGTTGTCAGAACTAAGATAAGTGTCTGAGTAAGTGACATACCCTGGGCAGTGGGTGGATGGGGTGTGTTATAGTATGGTATCAGAGCGTCAATTTTCAACACTGAGCCTGAATGGGCCAAACCAGACGAATGGAGACGAGATTACAATATTGTATACAGTATATTGCGTTTATGGAAAATTGAGCCACCGTGTGGAAGAATAATATGTAGAGATGCACGTGCTAAATTTATCATTGTGCGGAGTGCATACACATAGTAAAGGTGCACGTGGTGTGCACAGTATTGCAAGGCACAATGAAGTTTGGTTGGTGCGGTAGGAGTATGTGTTGTATCGGTACAGTGCAGGAAAGGGTGTGCGTAGGTAGTTGTGTGCGGTAACGACAGAGTATTCAGTGGGGCATACAAATTACTGTACGGGGTAAGGCATATTTAACTTTAGCACAGTGCAATGCATAAAGAGAAATGCATGTGGAATATCGAAGTGCGATACATAAATAGTGTGTAGAGGATATTGGTGTGCAACACAGAAGTAGTGCGCACAAGTTATTGGTGCAACGAAGATGAAATGTATAGAAGATACAGGTGCGCAGAAACATGATTTACCTTATAACATCATTTGCATGATAAATAAAGGTACACAGGTTGAATTTTTATGTGCGCAAAATCGTCTAAAAATCTAATTAAGACGACGAGCCTGAGTTTAATTAGAAAAAAATTACATAGTATTCAAAGAAAGAGGAATACACAACTGCATTGAAGTATTATTTTAAATGATTCAAGTGAATGAGATTAATTATGTGTTTTATTCAAACAGTTGAAAGTGAAATATAAGTTACAAGAAGACACATAATATTAAAGGAAACAAGATTCATAACATCATCAGTGAAATCTTGTCTTAAGTAGGACAAAATCCACTTCTGCACTTATATATTCATTCAAAATCCAAAATTACAAAAGGGGATGATTCAAAATAAAAGTGGCCCTATTCAAAGAGACCATACAAGAACAAGTCTATCATCTCCAAAGATTCCTTACCTTTTCTATCATCTGTCCAAAAATCACTGAAATATACTCAATTGTATTGAGGGCTCATTTCAGCTTAGCTAGCTCCTCCTTTAAAGAATCTAACCAGACCGATTGATTCTCTCCAACACTCTCAGCCGCTTCAATGACATGTTCTTTCTTCTGTTGCTTGCTTCGTTTCTTCTTAGCAGTTGGTTTGTTGATAACCAGATCCCTCATGATCGGATTCAACTTGGTTTCCAATCTCGAATCAGTAACAAGTACTGTGTGAAATTTAGTCGCCAGTGTTTGTGCGACTACCTTTTCCTTCATACTCGTAGGAAAATTTAGAATGTTTCCCGAATAACCAGTCTCATGGGATTTAACTGGGTCCATATACCTCAGTTTTGTGGACATCGAAATATGTTTGCAGAGATGAGAAGTTTGAGCCAGTTTGGAGACTGCTCGCTAATGGATAAGATGATGCTTCCATACCTAAGTGTTGGTAATTATAGAACCTCAATCATGAATCCCTGATAGACTTGTGCACAAGTGCAATGGGTTGCCATGCTTGGCTAATCCAATTCAAATGATTAAAATTTTTGAGTTCGTTACATGGTGGAATTCACCGAAATCAAATGGCTATGATGTATGAGCGAATAAGACAGAGTGATTTGACTAACAGAGTGATTTGACTAACCGTCACTCGTCCCACAAATGGTGGATTTGACATATTGAAGCACGTGACATCGAAACTTATGCAAAAGTGGTTTCGACAAACCACCTTATGCCTGATGTATCTCTGCATGATGATATGGTGCTTGCTAAGTTCTCAAAACTTGGGTTGTGTCTGAGAATTGTCATGGTGGCAACACCAAGAAATTAAAAAAGATAATTATGATATAATTATTGAGTCGAAATAGTTTGTATTTCTCATGGATTGTTGATTTAGTTAAACTAATAATTTTTAATGGCTGCACATTTTGTAGAAATCACAACAACTAGATCAGATCAGATCAAGTACCGAGTCCATAGGAATGGAAGAGACATGAGGAAACTATAGTCAACAAGATGATATTAGAGGGATGAATGCCCATTTGGACATTGAAGGAACAAACTTCAATGGACATGGAGAGGAAAGGGATGAAAACCTGAATATGGTAGAGACTATTAAAAATTTACAAAAGGATGTCCAAAGCCATAAAGTTGATAATGAAAGGCTTATGAGAGCCAAAGAGAAACAGGATGAATTCAACATGAAGTTATTGCAAAGTCTGAACATAATAGAAAAAAAATTGGAAAAATGAAGTGACTGAAGCAAATCTGGAAGTCACAAACCTTCGGATGAGAAAAAGAGATCAAGAAATGTTAGCAGACACCACCATCACTCCTGAAAGCATTCCAAGAAAAGAGTAGGTAGAAGCACAAGTCCATCCCTTGTTAGACAACACAAGAGGTCTGGGGTGGATGAGCTACGAGGAGAAATGAACAAAATCAACCTCCTACATTTGATGGTGAGCACAAGAAGGATGAAGATGCAGAAACATGGTTGTTGGGCATGAGGAATTATTTTCAATTACACAATTATTCTTCCCATGCATAGGGTAGAATTGCCATCTATCAACTCAAAAGAAGGGCATCCATGTGGTGGTATCATCTTGTGTAGGTACAACACATTAAAGAGAAGAGAGTTACTTGGAGGGAATTTAAGAAGTATTTTGAGAAGAAATACTTGAATAAGAGGTATTATGACAAGAAAATGAAAGAGTTCTTTGAACTCAAACTTGGAAGTATGACCATAGATGAATATGAAAGAAGATTCCTAGAATTGTTGAAGTACGTATCCTTCATCCAGGATGAGACGGTTAAAATTCAAAAGTATTTGAGTGGATTGCCAACATTCATTAGTGACAAAATATAATATGATGATCCCAAGACATTGGAAGAGACTGTAAGGCGAGATAAATGTCTATATGATCAACAGAAAGCAAGGCCAACTTTCCAAAAGGCTTGGGAAGACAAAAAGAAGTTCAAGGTGGATCAGAGGAAGAAAAGATTTAAACCATCATTCTTCAGAAATAGTCCACAGGGACTACCAACTTCTAAAGAGCCCAAAATGATAGAGGCAGAAGGCCAAAGGCTAAGGAAGCCACCTATTCAATGTTGGGCTTGTAAAGGAGATCATAGATTCAGAGATTGTCCTCACAGAGGTGAAAAAGGAAGGACTGTTTATAATGTACAGCAAGCTGAAACAATGGAGGACATGGGCAGAAATGTTCCAAGGATCTATGTAGCCCTAGATAACAAGCAAGAAAAATATCAGTCACACATGATTGAAGTGGAAGGTATGATTAACAACCAAACCATTGCTATTTTGATTGATTCAAGAGCTAGTCATAGTTATATAGATCCTAAGATGGTATAAAGTTTGCAATTTCCAAGAAGCAGACATGGAAAATCTTGGTTGGTACAGTTGGCTATAGGAACCAAAAGAAAGGTTAATGAGATGGTTAAGTCATGTCTCATGACATGAATGGAATGAACCCCAAGGTAGATTTGAATATCTTACCCTTAGGTTCCTATGACTGTTTAATTGGGATGGATTGGTTAGACCCACATCATGCTCTATTGGATTGTCATAACATGGCATTCACTTGCTTGGATGAAGAAGGGAACCAAAGGAAAGTGTAGGGAATTCCTAGGGCAGTAACCATTAGAGAAATTTCAGCATTACAGATGAAGAAATGTTATAGAAGAGGATGTCAAATATTTGCAACTCATATGGAGGAGACACCTGAAGACAAGGTGCCAAATTTGGAGAATTATGTAGTCCTGAAAGAGTTTGAAGATGTGTTCAAGGAAGTACCAGGACTACCCCCAAGGAGAGACCTCGATTTTTCTATAAATATGACACTAGGAGCAGCTCCCGTGTCAAAGGCTCCTTACAGAATGAGTACACTAGAATTGAAGGAGTTGCAAATGCAACTTGAAGAACTTATGAAGAAGGGGTATATACGCCCAAGTGTATCACCTTGGGGTGCCCCAGTCTCGTTTGTGAAAAAGAAAGATGGAACATTAAGATTGTGCATTGATTTCATACAGTTGAATAAAGTGAATATAAAGAACAAGTATCCTCTGCCAAGGATTGATGATCTTTTTGATCAATTGAAGGATGGACAGATATTTTCAAAGATAGATCTTAGATAGAGATACCATTAGGTAAGAATTAAGGAAGAGGATATCAACAAGACCGCCTTCAGGACAAGGTATGGTCATTATGAGTTCACAGTGGTGCCATTTGGGTTGTCAAATGCACCAACTGTTTTCATGTGCCTAATGAATGGCGTTTTCCAAGAATATTTAGACAGGTTTTTCATTGTATTTTTGGATGACATTCTTATATACTCTAATACAGAAGAAGAGCATGAACATCATTTGAGAATGGTGTTGCAAGTATTAAGGGAGCATCAGTCATATGCCAAATTGAGAAAGTGCTCATTTTATCATAAGCAAATTCATTATTTGGGGCATATCATCTCAAAAGATGGGATAGCAGTGGACCTCGAGAAGATTGAATCCATTAGAGAATGGTCAACACCAAATAATGTGACAGAGGTTAGATCATTCATGGGCCTTGCAGGATACTACAGGAGATTCACTGGAGGATTCTCGAAGATAGCACACCCAATCACTTCCTTGAAAAGAAAAGGTATGAAGTTTCAGTGGATGTCGGACTAT
>SNQJ01S0022311.1:34029-54003 GCA_010110895.2 Picea sitchensis
TAAGTTGGGAGTAGATGGAATACTGTTGCACAAGAACATAATTTTTGTACCAAATGTCCAGGACTTGAAACATATAATTTTGCATGAGATGCATAATTCTCCTTATGCAAGGCACCCTGGATATCAGAAAACCATAGCAGCAGTCAAGAGCCAATAATTTTGGCCAAGTATGAAGAGAGAAATTGCAGAATACATCACTAGGTGTATGGAATGCCAGAATGTTAAAACAGAGCATAAGAACCCAACATGATTGCTGCAACCTTTGCCCATTCCTGAATGGAAGTGGGAAGTGGTGACAATGGATTTTATTATGGGATTGCCCATAACAGGCAAGCTACATGATTCGATTATGATAGTGGTGGGCAAGCTTACAAAAACCGCCCATTTTATTCCACTAAAAACTACTCACAAAGCAGTAGATGTTACTGATATTTTCATGAAGTGGCATGATTGCACGAAATTCCTAAAACGATTATGTCTGACAGAGACCCGAAATTCACCTCGAATTTCTAGAAAGGATTGTTCAAAGGATTCAGAACGAATCTAAACTTTAGTACATCTTACCATCCTGAGACTGATGGATAGATAGAGAGGGTGAATAGAGTGATAGAAGATATGTTAAGAATGTATGTGATGAATAAACCATCAAAATGGGAAGACTACCTACATTTAGTAGAATTCACTTATAGCAATGGGTATCAGGCGTCATTGAAAATGAGCCCATTTGAAGCAATTTAAGATAGAAGGTGCAATACTCCAGTAAGTTGGGATAATCCAACTGATAGAATAGTAGTCGAGCCAGAGTTGCTCAAGGAGATGGAGGACCAGATGTTAAAAATTAAACAAAATTTGAAAACCGCCCAAGACAGACAGAAAAGTTATGCTGATAAAAACAGAATACACAGAGAATTGAAAGTGGGTGATCATGTTTTCCTGAAAGTAAAATCTAATAGGAGTTACCTGAAGCTGGGAAACTGCGCCAAGTTGGTAGCCGTATTTGTGGACCATTTGAAATCCTATAGAGGATTGGTCCCATTGCTTATATGATTGCATTGCTTGCATCTATGTCTGTTCATAATGTATTCCATGTATCATTGCTAAAGAAATACATACATGATGCTAATCATGTTATTGTTTGGAATGTTATCCAGGTGGAGAAAGAAGGCTCTTTCCAAGTGCATCCGGTGCGCATCCCATATCAAAAAATCAAACAACTTTAAAATCACGCCATAGGGCTTGTAAAGATCCAATGGACTTGGTACAGACTTGAAGACACTACTTGGGAGCATGAGGATGCAATGCAGGCAGAATACCCACATCTTTTTGAAAATTTTTGAGAATTTTGTTGTATATGGGTACATGATGCACTGAGGACAATGCATAAATAAGGGGAGGGGATTGTAATATACCTCAACCGAACCCAAATGTAAATATAATCCAAGTATATTTAAGCTAGTGAGATGTTTAGACATAATTTTTGTAATACGCCTTTCATGGCATGGTGCGCGCATATACTGCGCAGTAAAGGGATGTAATGTGCAAATTTATGAATACCGCATGTAGTAACTAAGGTGCGCGCAACCTTAAAGACAAAGGATACAATGCTCAGTAACTAAAGAGCGCGCAACCTTGAGGTTAGCAGATACCGCGCGCAGTAACTAAAGTGCTTGCAATATTAAAGTCAAAGAACCTTGGTGTATATAATATGCATTATAGGTGGGTGAGCCAGTATTATAAGCCGGAATGATTATGTCTTGGAATTAGGCCAATGCGCCTAGATTTTAAAGGCTAGAGCACCTATTTTGTATATATCTCATGATTAATATAAAAATAAATTGTTGCGCACAGACTGACCACGATAAAAGAGAAGGGGGACTGGATTCCATCAAATAGAGAAAGGGAGGGCCTAAAGTTAAGAACAGGGCTAAGCTAGAGAGCTTAAAGCTAAAAATAAATATTATATTAATATTTCTTAAAAACATAAAGTACGGATAATTAATTTATCCTAAGTCCTAAAGTAGGGGACAAGTGTATCAGAGTATCTTCCAACATGACAAGTGTCACTAAGACTTATTTCCTTTGGGGGGGATCGACCATTGCTGGGGGGGAATCTAACCATCTTTTCCTTCAACCAGAGAACCAATATCCATGATACATTTCGTCAGTCCTTGAGCTACCTCGTATCTTCCTACCACCTTACCCATACCAAATTGATATCCATTCCTGTTGGTGTACCTGTCAGCTTGGGAGAAGGATTGAAGAGGCGGGTTATCAGGCCCGTGAGAAATTCTCTGAGTGAGGGAATTGTTGAGGATCAATTTCCTGAAGGTGATAAACTGCGGCTACAATGCTCTGAGACTTCTGGTCCGGCTTGTTGTTGAAGCCCTAGAAGGGAAGTGGGGAAGCCGAGGGACTGTTAAGCAGAGAAGGGGCACACTTCCTTAGGTGGGACAGGTATGTGGGGAAGGAGAGGCTATAGGCTGTGGTTGAGTGAACACCTGAGAGGGAGTCTTTCCGGTTGACCGTGAACCTTTAGTCGAGTTAGGAATCCCTTTCCTGGGTGGAGTCTAGTCCCAGCTCGGGGGTGACTCACTGTTGAGAGTGAAAAATGGTGTAGTCTAAGGATGGGAGGTTCGTGGACAATCTGCATGTAGTTGGTGACATTCTTACCAAGATAAGTATCGGTTATGTGTTGAATTCCATGCTGCATTTTCATTTATGTGTTATTTTATGTGTTTTATTTCTTGTGTGAGCATAACTGACCGTATGTTTAAGGTTATACCCTATATACGCTGCATGTCTGCATTCACTGTTAAATCAACTGAAAATCGTATAAAATTGTATATTTACAGAACATAGTTGTTTGTTTATCTTTTATATGTGAATATTCCGCTAGAGCATTGTATGTATATGTTTAATTGCATGCAGTTCAGTATGTATGTATGCCTGTGTGTGCATATATGTATTTAGAGAAAGAAAAAAGTTATGTGACATACCTCAGTTGAATACTAGGTGTTACATTATGTTTTCAGAACTAAGCTAAGTGTCTGAGTAAGTGACATACCCCGAACAGTGGGTGGATGGGGTGTGTTACAACAACTATAACCACCAATCACCTACGAGTGCATTTACTCTTTGCGTACTCCCCTGACCGAGTCCAAGCTATATCACATTGTTCATTGATTTTGTTATGGTTAGGAGGGAATAAATGGATTTTTTTTTTTAAATGGTAGCAAGACTCATATTCTCTCTTTCTGGAGGGAATAAATGGATTTTTTTTTTAAATGAGTATTTTATCGAACAATTCAGAGTCAACCATGAAGACTTTGAGAACCTCATGGAAGATGGGTTCTATGATGAATAATGACCTGCGAAAAAAGGCGACATATATATCCCAGCATGGTATCTCAAGAGTCCCTACATGGTGCTAAATACCATGATCTATTGACTCTATGGCGAGGAGAGTAGCACTCATTTCAGGATGAATGGATCCCTATGGCGTACATGATATCCTAGAATGACCAAGAGTTCAATTGGGAAACCATTTTTTTGTTCAGCATTGCACAACATAGTCAGGACCCCAAGAGCATGAAAAATCTTAGTTACTACATGTCATCATATCTTATATATGGTGTGTGTGAAACAAACACATTCCCAACATTCACCTAGGCCTAGACTCCAAAAAAGGGCCCAATTCATTTATTTTATTCTCAATTGTGGGAGGTCAATTGCAAGATATTTTTCTATGATATAAGTGATTACTTCCTAGCCATCTTTGCCCTCTTCCCACATAGAATATCTCATGGAGATCTCATAGGTTTAAAGGACATCGCGGATTGGTACGTGAAGAAGTACTACACGTACATTCAGATATATGGGGCCACAAGGGTGCCTCACCCACTTCCCAATTATGTGCCTAATAAGCTATTGGTCAGGGATTTGCATAACAGACTGCTAAAAAGGGGGTCACTTCCTACCTTTCAGAAAGGAACAAAAAATGTTGGCCAATTTTCCCCATCCAGATTGGGTCATACTATCTAGAGAACAAGAAGCAAGCTGAAAATGAAGTTGAAGTACTTAGGGAGTTATGCCTTTGTCTTGGGGAACCCAAATCACATGACCCTTGGAATGTGGTTTATGAGCACATGAAGGTTGTCAAAATAGCACTACAGACCATGCAGGAGTCCTGATTCTTAGAGGATTTTTTTCGGGGTGCATTGAGTTTCAAGGAAACAGTGGAAAGGATTAACACTGACATATCCCAATAACGATTGAGAAAGGATGAAGAAAAATAAAGAACGTTGAGGCTGGAACAATTCTGAGCTCTCCTTCACCAGGAAATTGAAAAACTAAGCGAGGAAGAACAAAGGAGAAGAGATAAAGAAGTTGAGCTGGGGAGAAAAGTTGACGAAGTCGAACAAGGGTACCAAACTGTTGAAGGAGAAAGAGGATGAATAGAAGCATGCCAGGTTGGAGAAAAGAAGAAGTAAATATCCCCCCTCTCAGGAAGATAGCACAAGGAAAAAATAAACAACAAACACAGGAAAACCACCATCAACCACACCAGGAGAAACCCGTAAACATCGTATCAGTCCACGAGGTTGTTGTAGTTCTAGAAACCAAAAAATCTAGGATTGTAGAGCTAGAAGAGACCCTGGCGACCATTAAAGAATCTACTTCCAACAAGTAAACAAAAGAAATCCAATAGGTGAAGAAGGCCTATGAGAAGGAGATAAAAAAGAGATTACAAGCACATGAGGAAGGTCTACAAGTTAAATTCACTGAGTCATTGTCTATGGTCCAAAAGGCCCATGCTAGTGACATGCAACAACTTGAAAGCTCACAAAATATGTATGTGATGAAACTCAATGCACAATTGGACGAATTGAGGTATTTCAACAAAAAGGGTCGAGCTAAAATACAAAGGGTACAAATGGATAACAAAATCTTGAGAAAGACTATAGAAGCATATAAAAAGGTTCAGGTCTCAAGAAGAGTGTCTCCATCCCTCCTCTTCCCTTCATCACCATGGATTCCACATGAGAGCGGGAAGTGGGGGGGTATTAGTTAGCCTAGGAGGATTTATTGAGACTATAGTCCATCACCTTGATTAAAAGAAATGAATTTGTCTTTACTTACTTACTTGGTAAAGATATTGACAATTTGTTCTTTTGTGCTACAAATTCAGACTTCCACTTGTCTTTCAACTATGAGCTCTTAAATGTAGTGATGGTTAACTTCGATATGCTTTCTTTGAGTGTGAAACAATGGGTTATTCTTCCCCGATATTATCTTACCCTGATATGATAGTAAGATATCCAAGAAAAGGTTGTACCTTTCCTGGTCATCCTATTGCCAAAGAGATGGGAGAAACTCTTATAACGTCTTAGGTGGCTTCATAAAAAAATAAAGAGGAAGTGGTTTCTTGGGTAAGGCTTTATTCATTAATTCAAGAATATCACTTTGCTACATCCCTCTTCCTCGTAGATACATGAATCTTATGGTAAAGTGGGGTGGCATATAAAAATATCAGATCAAGTTATATTCTTTAGGGGGGCACCAAAAACAGGCAACAACTCTCGAGGTTGTGAAGACAAAATCCTTCGAGAAAAATGAAGAAATTTAGAGCACGCAGAAAAGATTGTTCCGCGTACTCAAAAAAATTCTAGTGACTGAGTATAAATGGACGAAGTTCGAATCACATGTGAAAGCTACCCATGAAAAGTATCAAAGGGCCCTGGAATCTTACGACAAAATCACAGAATTAAAAGATTCTCTACAAACAATTTCGTCTCCAGAAACTCTTCTGACGTATTCTGAAGAGCAAAGAATCTGAGATATCCAAGTGCTGGAGATAGGCATGGTAATTATTGTCGAGGTGATAAATATATAGGAACAATTCACTGTATCCCGCACTAAGGTATGGAGATGGAAAAGCGATTTTATCTCGCTATTCAGAATGGATCCCCTTGTTGGAAAACTTAGAGGGGGGTGAATCAGTTTTTACTGTGCTTAAACAATTATGTCCATTTCAAACTCTTTACATAACACTCAATGACGATCACAATAATGCAGGGAAGTAAGCAATAGAAGATTCAACATCAATCACACACATGAAATATACAGAGACATATATTTCCTAAGGAAACCCATAAAGGGAAAAACCTCTTCTTCTTTATATCATAAGTAATATTTATTTTCTATACATTATCATTCTTATGAGCTCCAACTCCTCTTGAAGCTACAACCTCTATTTTACAAGCAACAACTTGTTGAGAGAACCAACTCTCTGGTTTCTCTAGCACCCACTAGAAGGAAGCACCAACTTCCTGAGTGTTCCAGCACCAACTGGATGGAAACACCAACTTCCAGTCACACAGGCACAAACCTGTATAACAGAGAACAATAGTTCTCCCTTGCACCACCCTACCACCCTGGTTTTTCTAGTTGCAACCAAATGGAAGCTACAAATACATGTGTTCAAGCACCCACTTGAAACTCTGAGGAAGAATGTCCTCCATAGCACCACCCTACCACCCTAAAATATAAAACTTTGCTTGCTAAGAGTTATTACAGTGATACAAGATTTATCAATGGCTTACCAGTCAGATCATTTTTATACCATATTGCTCT
The DNA here is from genome assembly GCA_010110895.2 of Picea sitchensis. Taxonomy (NCBI): domain Eukaryota; kingdom Viridiplantae; phylum Streptophyta; class Pinopsida; order Pinales; family Pinaceae; genus Picea; species Picea sitchensis. The sequence goes on from SNQJ01S0022311.1 coordinate 40,663, forward strand.
TCTCTTCCTACATCAATGTCTTCTTTCTTCCATCCCCTTTCACTTTCTGTTATTCTGTTTTTTATCCTCTATAGCATTTCTATGCTCTGCTCTTTTTCCTCCTGCGCAACCTCACTCTATTTATCTTCTATTCTGCCTTTATGCTCTGTGCTACCTCTGCATGTCAATTGTTGTGCCTCTCAACACTACTTCAGATTGATCTCACAGTCTCCTTCTACCCACATGCCTAGATATGGGAGAAGCACAACCTCTTCTCTATTCTGCATCTCTTTCTCATGCCATGTCCTCTTCTAGATCATCATGCAACTCTTCATCTTCTCTACGGTTATACCGAGTCTGTTCATCATGAATGGTCACTATGCTGAGATTCTTTAGCTTCTCTGGCAGTTATAGTCTCAATACTTTTCCATCTGTTAATTGTATCTATGATTAATATTCATACCACTGGTAGTTACCTTGAGACTCTTCAACTCCTCTGGCGATCCCCCTGAAGCCTCTTTAAATTCTCTGGTAGAAACAATCAGTGGTTTCTGGAAGTTACCCAGAGAACCTCCTCGTGCTCATGGCTTTGGCACCTTTTCCCTTCACATGACCATTGGCTGTGACCGCTCGCTAATCATAAGGGTGCTTTGTGATATTGGTGATCTCTGATGTGGATCCTACCGACGTGCTATCTCCTCCCTTAATCCTTCAACGATGTGTCCTCCTGCTGTGACTAGGGGCCAAGTAGAAGGGTTCCTCATGATTTCAGGTATCTTGAATTCCTGCTATGAGTCACCTCGATTTTCCTAACTCGAGAAAGTCTGAGGTACTCCATATTAGACCAACAGTCGAGATCTCTCCCTTTGATCGACGACTGTGATCAAATAGTGATTTCACGTTTCACGACTTCAAAGGTTAGAGCATCTCCTTTATTCAACTTGTGATTTCCTTATACCTTCTCCAGATAAATGACCCACGATCCTCGGTGATCCGATGACCCAGATGATATCGAGACTTCACATTGCACAAATTCATAAAATTAGTTTGCAGTGTTAGATCAATGGTTCACGATGCTCTGAGATCCGATCGTCTAGATTTCATCAAGACTTTTTTCCTGAGCATATCATCCTTGAAAATGCACTGGATCTAACGGTCCACAACTCCCCATGATCTAAGGGCTCAATTCAATTCGTGAACTTGAACATCGCGAGCTCCTACAACTCTCTCCTTTGACTTTTCCATTTCGCTAGTCAGCGAAATGTTGATATCTCGCCATGTGTCCTTCCCAGCATGAACAACTAGGATTGACTCCACTTTGCCGCTTGCAAATATTTCTAAGTTCGATTCTTTGAACTCCCAGATCTGCTGCCACCTGTCAACCCTGACAATTTACGATTCCAATGACTTCAGAACTTGTCTCGTGCACTTTCCTTGGGATCCAATCACTGTTGGTCCTCGAAGCTCAGATCCAACATATCAGATATGTGCTTATTCTCTACGCTTCCTCTGGTCATTGGACGTTGATATAACGGTCATTGGGTAGTCTAGATTGGTGATCCAATGACCACTATCGTTCCTCCTCCTGAGCTTATGCTTCCTCCTAACTTGGAAGAATTTCTAAGTGTCAAAGCCCTCGACCTTTGATCCTCCTGCGAGTCTGTCTCTTGGATCTCGTATGAATTTCTGAGAATGTTATCTCTCCTGAGCTTTGGTAATGTAATTAACGTCGTCCTTGGCACACACTTGTGCTCTGCGTGCAAATCTGCACTATTCCTCTTGAGATTTAACCTCCGCCTTGGTGCACACTTGCACTCTGGGTGCAACTCTGCACTATTCCTCCTGAGCTTATATACAAAAATTTTCTCATGGTATTTTCATTTCCGATGCTATCATTGTTTCTTTCCTTTTTGCTATCATTTCACAATCTTCCGATAATCATGCCATCATTGTTGTTGTTCTTGATATTAATGAAAATCACACTCTTTCTGTAAACATGCCAACAATCTCCCCCTTTGGCATTGATGGAAACCCTAAAAGGATGCATTATTCTGTTTGGCTCCAACTATAGCATCCAGACCACCCCTTTTCTCTCCTTTGACATCAATGTCAAAGAAAAAACATGCTCCCCCTGAGCCGTTGTAGTACTTTTTGGAGGTATCAGATATTCAACCAATACATACTCCCCCTGACAAGATGAACTCTCTTAGATGAGAGAAGGGATGACACCCAACTTCTGACGGAGATATTCAAATGGCGTCTTGGCTAGGGGTTTAGTAAATATTTATGCAATTTGTTCGGTGGTTGGATTGTAACAAACATGAACAATCTGATCGGTGACCTGCTCTATCAGAAAATGGTATTTTATGGGGATGTGCTTGGTTTTGGAAATGAGATACTGGATTCTTGGATACACTAATGGAACTAGTATTATCACAATGAATTGGGATCAGTGCAATATACTTTACCTCCAAATCCGCAAGTGTCTGAATCATCCATAATACCTGAGTGCAGAAAGTAGCAACAACAATGTATTCTTCCTCTATAGTTGATAAAGAAATGGAACCTTGCTCCTTTATCAACCATGCTACAAGAGAATCTCCTAATAAGAGTGCACCTCCGCTCGTTCTTTTCCTTTCATCCACGCAGTTACATCTGAATAGACTGGTATTTGAAAATTATGATTCCTAGGATACCATACTCCATAGTCTGTTGTTCCTTTCAAGTATCTCAATATTTTTTTGACAGCTAACAAATGACTCTGTTTAGGTGCATCCTGATACCTTCCTACCATTACAACAACATGCATTATATCTGGACGATATGTTGTGATGTACAATAGGTTGCCTATCATAGACCTATATGAGCTCTAATCAACATCAGGTGAATCATCATCCTTGATTAACTTACATCCAGTGACCATAGGTGTGCTCATAGGTTTAGAATCTTCCATTTGAAACCTTTTCAACATTTCTCTTAGATATTTTTCTGGAGAAAGAAATATTCCTTTAGACCTCTGAGTAATTTGCAGAACAAGAAAAAATGACAGTTCCCCTATCATAGACATTTCAAATTCAGACTACATGGTAGAAGAAAACCATTGTACCAATGAAGCATTATTGCTTCCGAAGATGATGTCATCTACATCGACCAACACAATGAGACAATCATTACCCTTTATTTTAATATATAGATTGTTGTCAATTGTTCCTCTCTTGAACCCTTTGTCTTGAAGATACTTATCTAGTCTATGATACCAGGCACGAGGAGCTTATTTCAACCCATATAAGGATTTCTTTAGCTTGCAAACAAAGTCAGGGTTATATGACAATTGTAAACCTTATGATTGTTCCATATAGACTTCTTCTTTTAGATATCCATTTTGAAAATATGACTTGACATCCGTTTGATAGACTTTAAACTGTTTATGACAAGCATAGTCAAGGAAAATTTTGATAGCTTGTAATATTTCTACGGGCACAAATGTTTCATCAAAATCCATTCCTTCTATTTGAGCATATCCTTTGCAGACCAATCTAGCCTTATTTATTAAAATATTTCCTTGCTCATTCATATTATTTTTTTAGACACACTTTGATCCTATTACATTTTTATTTGTTGGCCTAGGAACGAGTTCCCAAGTGTCATTCTTTTCAATCTGGTCTAGTTCCTCATTCATTGATTTTAACCAATTTACGTCTTTACTGGATTCATTAAAGTTCTTGGGTTCCACCATGTATATGAAGGTTATATGTGATTTCTCGGTGTCTTTGATTATCCTTCTCCTGTTTGTACACCTTTGTCTTTCTCACCAATTATCTGACTTGTAGGATGATTCTTTTGAGTAATTCTGGATGAAGGATTTGATGTTGTCTATTGATTTGAGTCTGCCTGAGTATTTGGATATTCATCTAACCCGGAGTCTTATTTTTCTGATTCTTGGACCTGCTCATCTTTAGCTTCAGCTGAGTCCTCTATAGCAGACTCAATATTTCTCAGCTCTCTTACTAGGGCTCCTTCATCAACCTTTAAATAAATGAAATCAACTAATTTATGCAATCTTTTATTAAAGCATCTATATCCTTTACTATTGGTAGTGTATCCTAAGAAGATGCCTTCATTAGCCTTGTCATCAAACTTGCCAAGGTTGTCATTATTATTATTTATGTAGAACTTACTCCCAAAGACTTTGAAGTGTTTGATTGAAGCAGGTCTTCCATACCACAATTCATAAGGTGTCATGTCACTATGTGGTCTGAGGTGGGATTTGTTAAGAACATGGACTACTGTGTGTATTGCTTCTACCCAGTAGGTTTGGCCAATTTTCTTCTCATTCATCATTGACCTGGCCATTTGTTGAACCATTATGTTTTTCCTCTCAACTACTCCATTTTGCCACAGAGTTCCTGGGATGGTGTATTCTCTCTTGATCCCATGTTTATCACATAATTCCTTGAAATCACTTGACATAAATTATCCTCCTATGTCTAATATTACTGCCTTTAACCTCTTGCTTGTTTGATTTTCAGTTAAAGCCTTAAATATTTTAAATTTCTCAAATGCTTCAGCTTTTTCTTTGAGAAAAGAAGCCCAAGTAAGTCTGGAGTAATCATCAATGATCAACATAAAGTAGTTTTCCTTCCATGTGCCTTCCTGTCTTGATGGTCCACATAAATCCATATGAACTAATTGGAGTGGTTTCTCTGTTGAAGTAGAGCTCTTGGATTTAAACTATGTAATGGTTAACTTTCCTACTTGGGAGGGTTTACACACAAAATCTTGTGTCTTTGATATTCTTGGAAGATCTTTTACTGCCTCAAGATTTTTGAGCTTGATTAAGTGGTCAAAGTTTATATGTCCAAGTATCCTATGCCATAACCATCTTTCATCATGTTTTCTTAGATGACACTCTTCTTTATCGGTTTTCAGCACATATACATTATTTTATGTCCTTATGCCTTTAGCCACCACTTGTCCCGAGTTTACATACTTTATCTTACAATCCTTGGAAGTGAACACCACTTCACATCCTTTTTCACACATTTGACTTACATTGAGTAAATTATGTTTCATCCCATCTACAAGAATAACATCTTGGGATTTTCCTTTACCATTACTCAAACTTACCATCCCTTTACCCTTTATTTTACTTGGTTCATCATTTCCAAAGGTTACATTTTCTGTTTTTCTTTTACTTATAGAAATAAATGTATCCTTGTCTCCAGTCATGTGATTGGAACATCCACTGTCTATATACTAGGGACCTTTTTGTTTTTGAGTTGAAAGTACTAGACCACATTTTTCACTATGTTTCTTTTTCCATGTGCTGGCATTTCTAGTTAAAGGATTTATACTTGGATCTGCCTTGTACTTCGTCAGATAACCGTTTGCAGCTTTGTGGAAGAATTTATGACAGTTATAACATTCGAGATCATTGTTAAGTAGGTCAAAGTGATTGGTGCTACGTTGTTTATTCATTGGATGCTTAGTTATATGTTGTAAAGATTGTTTATTTCTTGACCTCCTCGGTTGCATGTCTCTAAACTTAGCTTGAAAATTTGCAATCTTATGAGAAAACTTAGAACTGTAAAAACAATAACCATGGAAGAAATTTTGGTACGTAAAGGATGTCCTTCTTCTTGGCATTTTTTGCTCCATCTTCTGATCTCTTTTTTTTTTTTATCAGGGATCATCTTGTCTTTATTAGCTTTTGGTGATAGAGTATTCTCATGGTCTGATTGTCTGCTAATTTGGAACTTGATCATATTTATTGGCTCTTTACTTTCTGGTTGTTTGTTGCTCGAACCATTTACATAACCTAAGCCATTCTTCAAAAAATGAGATCTTTGTTTTCTCAGAATGTCGTTTAGTTCTGCGGTGGCTTTAATGCTTGGAAGATTTTGGAGATACAATGTTTTAAACTTCTCCATCTCTTTTCTGGTTTTTACTACCTCTTCTTCCAAGGCTTCACATCTTGCCTTATTTTCTGATAACTTTTGTTTCAGAATGTACTGTATTTTCTTTACCTCTTCTACATCCACTTTTAGCAGGGAAAAGTCTTCATCGGGTTATTTATTATCTTTCTCAAACTACATCAACAATTGTTTTTTCTTTTTCTTCTTAGATCTCAGTCTAGAAATTTCTTCTAGAGCACTGATCATTTCTCCTTCCAGGTCAACCACAACTTCTTCATTGTCAACATCACTTCCTGTGCTTTTATTATCATAATCCTCTTTGTCCATAAGAATAAATTCATTAATCTTATCTTCACAGGAAGAGTCACTATCTGTGTCTTCTAAAGAGTCATCATTGTTTACACATAAACTTTTCTTTTTACCAAATGTCTTGGGTTTGTACTTCTTTTCACCTTCAAAATTCTGATCCTGTTTCTTGTGTGGACACTTAGATGAAAAATGACCTATATTTCCACAGTTAAAACATTTGAAGGGCAATTTGCCTTGGTACTTTTCTGATCCTTTCTTTAGTCTTCTCACAAATTTTGCTTCAATTTCATTAGTCTCAGAATCCTCATTCTTATCTGCTTTAAATGATGCTTCTCTAGAGGTGGGTTTAACTTTAACTATCCTCATTTCATATGCAGTCAACGCTCCTAGAAGTTGATCAAAAGACAAGGCTTTTAGATCATTAAGTTCTTCTATAGCATAAACCTTTGGGTTGAACCTATCTGGTAGAGATCTCAAAAAATTTTAAACTAAAGAGGCTTCCTCAATTTTTTCACCAAGTGCTTTCATTGCATTTACTAGTTCTTCAACTCTCAGAAATTACTTCCCTACAATTTCATATTATTTCATCTTTAGCTATTCAAACTGTAATCTATAGGTTTGAAGCTTGGCATCCTTTACCTTATCATTACCTTCATAACTGCTAATGAGTTTGTCCCACATTTCTTTGGCAGTCTCTAAGTGCATAACTTTTACAAGTTCTTCTTCTACAAGTCCACTCAGAATAACATTCATAGCCTTAGCGTTGAAGCTGAATTCTAGATTTTCATCCTTATTATCCAGTACAATCGTCTTTACATAACTAGTCTCTACCACATCCCAGACATCTTCACCTAAAGCCATTATGTAGGTTCTCATCCTAACTTTCCAGAAGGAAAAGTTTGTTCCACTGAACAAGGGAGCCTTATTGGTCGAAGTTCCTTCATGTCTAGTCATGTTTAACCTCTAGGATCTACCCTTAGATAAAAGGAACCTGGCTCTGATACCAATTGTTGGAAAACTGAGAGGGGGGGTGAATCGGTTTTTACTGTGATAAAACATTATGCCCATTTCAAACTTTTTATAGAACACTCAATGACGATCACAATAATGCAGGGAAGTAAGAAATAGAATATTCAACATCAATCACACACATGAAAGATACATGGACATATATTTCTTGAGGAAACCCATAAAGGGAAAAACCTCTTCTTCTTGATATGATAAGTAATCTTTATTTTCTGTACATTATCATTCGTATGAGCTCCAACTCCTCTTGAGGCTACAACCTCTATTTTACAAGAAACAACTTGTTGAGAGCACCAACTCTATGGTTTCTCTAGCACCCAGTAGAAGGAAGCACCAACTCCCTGAGTGTTCCATCACCAAGTGGATGGAAGCACCAACTTCCAGTCACACAGGCACCGACCTGTATAACAGAGAACAATAGTTCTCCCTTGCACCACCCTACCACCCTGGTTTTTCTGGCTGCAACCAGATGGAAGATACAACTCCCTGTTTTCAAGCACCCACTTGAAAATCTGAGGGAGACTGTCCTCCCTAGAACCACCCTTCCACCCTGAAAAATAAATCTTTTCTTGCTGAGAGTTATTACAGTGATACATGATTTATCAATGGCTTACTAGTCACATCATTGTTCTTCTACACTGCTTTGCTCTGCCTACATCAATGTCTTCTTGCTTGCATCCCCTTGCACTTTTCTGTTCTTCTGTGCTTTATCCTCTGTAGAGTTTCTTTTCTCTTCTCTTTTTCCTCCTGCGCAACCTCACTTTGTTTAGCTTCTCTTCTTCCTTTATGCTTTGTGATACCTCTGCATGTCATTTTTTGTGCCTCTCAACACTACTTCAGATTGAGCTCATAGTCTCCTTATACCCACATGCCTAGCTATCGGAGAAGCACACCCTCTTCTCTATTCTGCATGTCTTTCTCATGCCAAGTCCTCTGCTAGATCATCATACAACTCTTCATCTTATATGTGGTTATACCCAGTATGTTCATCATGAATGGTCGTTATGCTGAGATTCTTTGGCTTCTCTAGCAGTTACAGTCTCAATACTTTTCCATCTGTCGATTGTCTCTATGATTAATATTCATACCATTGGAAGTTACCTCAAGACTCTTCAAGTCCTCTGGCGATCACCCTGAAGCCTCTTCAAATTATCTGGCAGAAACAATTAGTGGTTTCTGGCAGTTACCAATAGAACCTCCGCGCGCTCATGCCTTTGGCGCCTCTTCCCTTCACATGACTGCTGGCTGTGACCACTCAATAATCAAAAGGGTGTTTCATGATCTCGACGATCTCCGATGTGGAGCCTAACGACGTTCTAGCTCCCCCCTTAATCCTTCGATGATGTGTCCTCCAGCTGTGACTAAGGGCCAAACAAAAGGGTGCTTCACGATTTCGCATATCGTGAATTCCTGTTGTGAGTCACTTCGATTTTCCCAACTCGCGAAACTCCGAGGTACTCCATATCAGATAAAAAATTGAGATCTCTCCCTTTGATCGATGGTTGTGATCAAATCGTGATTTCGCGTTTTGCGGCTTCAAAGGTTAGAGCACCTCCTTTCTTCGAATCTCAATTTCTCGATACCTGCTCCAGATCAACAACCCACGATCCTCGGTGATCCGACGACCTAGATCATATTGATACTTCTCATTTCATGAATTATTGAACTTAGTTTGCTGTGTAAGATCAACGTTCCACGATGCTCTGAGATCAGACGGTCCAGATTTCATCGGGAATTTTCGCTTGAGAATATCATCCTTTCAAATCCACTGGATCTAACGGTCCACAACTCCCCACGATCTAAGGGCTCTGATCAACTCATGAACTCAAACATCGTGAGTTCCTACAACTCTCTCCTTTGACTTTTCCAGTTCACGAGTCAGCGAAATGCTGATATCTCACCACATGTCCTTCCCAGCATCAACGACTAGGATTGACTCCACTCTGCCCCTTGCAAATATTTCGAAGTTCGATTCTTTGAACTCTTGGATCTGCTGCCACCTATAAACCCTGACGATGGACGATTTCGATGAATTCAGAACTTGTCTTGTGCACTTTCCTTGGGATCCAATGGTTGTTGGTCCTCAAAGTTTAGATCCAACATATCATATCTGTACTTCTCCTCTGCACTTCCTCTGGTCACTAGACATTGATATAATGGTCATCGGGTATTCAAGATTGGTGATCCAACGACCACTGTCGTTCCTCCTCCTGAGATTATTCTTCCTCCTGACTTGGAAGAATTTCTAAGTGTCAAAGGCCTAGATCTTTGATCCTCCTGCGAGTTTGTCTCTTGGATCTCGTTTGCGTTTCTGAGAACGTTATCTCTCCTGAGCTTTGGTAATGGAATTAACCTCGACCCTGGCACACACTTGCGCTCTACGTGCAACTCTGTGTTATTCCTCATGAGCTTATAGACAAAAAATTTCTCATGGTATCGTAATTCTCGATGCTATCATTGTTTCTTTCCTATTTGTCATCATTGCACACTCTGCCTGTAATCATGCCATCGTTGCTGCTATTCTTGCCATCTATGACAAGCACAATATTCTTGTAAACATGCCAACACCCCTGAGGAACATTGATAAAGATTAATCAACCAAGATGATCATCAAGGATGTGGACACCAAGAGGAACCTCTCTTAGAGAGAAATCGAAGCAACCACCAAAATTAACGCAGAGGTTATCAAAAAAAGATTGATCCAACCATCCAAAATAATCACTTTGATAGAAGATGTCTTGAAACGTGTTGAGAAGAGCCTCAGGACAAATATTATCATTCCCATGTGAAAGAGTGAGGTTGATCTGGAGAGGACATAGTTACTTCGAGTATATTCCATTCTCTAAGACTTCAAGCACTAGAAGGTAGACATGGACACGAAAGCAAAACCGTCAGGGCTCCCCTGAAGAATTTCTTTTGTAACTGAAATTTTGCAGAGTTAATCACATCATTATACTCATGTCCATGTTCCAATCAAGAAAGGGAAGTTGGATCACCACTTTAGTGTACCAACTGTTATCAATATGAGAAATATAGCACAATCCCATAGTGCCTCTATAAATGAGATGATTGTAAAAGAAAAGAGGCTTTTTTTTCTTTTGAGAAGAGACTGGTATTTTTACTGTTATTTGAATAAAGGACTGAAGAAAATTTGGGAGACAATGGATTTTTTGTGTATGACTATGATTATTCATATTTATGCATATATTTTTTGTGATTATGAATGTTAATCTTAGAATTATTTCCTGGTTAATATTCTGTAACTTACAATTGTTATTTTTTTCCTTTACGAATACAACAACTCAATGACTTAATTTGTTAAATCAATTTATATTCATTGCAAACAGTTGCTTGGTCAAAATTCCATATTTCTTGTTACATGAATTCATTCTATGCAAGTAATATTATCTTTCACTATATTCTCCTCACGGTTTTCTCCCGATCGGGATAGGTTAGCTTAGAATTAGTTAGGAAATGCATGATAGAATAATAATCATACAGCTTAGCTTAACTTTAGTTTGTTGGAATTTTTTATGTTTTTAATTCATCCGAGAACCTTCGGTTCTCAGATTCATATTTAGTTAGTATTTTAGTTAGATCGATGACTAGGACAAAATATGGTTGGAAGCGCTACCCCAAACGAGAGTGGGTCTAATTGGGACTTGCCATCAGGTGTTTTCCCTCATTTGATTGAGCGGGTCATTTTGGCCTGTCAACAATATGAAAGTTGAACAGGTCTTTGTATGGTCTTAAACAAGAACCTAGGGCTTGGTATGAGAAAATTGATACCCATTTTGTACATAGTAGTTTTAAGTGATGTCTATCTTATCCAAATCTGTGTGTTAAATTCTTTGATGACGATGTGCTCATTGTTCTTTTTTATGTGGATGATCTAATCCTTACAGGTAGCTAGCTTTTCTTAATTCAGAAATTGAAGAATGATCTTAAGAAGAGATTTGAGATGATAGAATTAAGCCTTTTGCATTATTTTCTTGATCTAGAGGTGTGGCACATGGCTGATGGAATCTTCTTGTCTCAGCTTAAGCATGCTTTGGATTTTCTAGGTCCATTTCATATGAGTTATTATAAGCCTTCACCAACATCATCTCAATTTTGAGTTAAATTAGTTGTTCATTGTGACTCTCATGTTGTTTATGCCACACTCTATCATCAACTTGTTGGGAGTTTTATCTATCTAACCCATAACAGTCCTGACCTCTCTTTTGTTGTTAGCCTAGTCTCCATGTTTATGAAAAAGCCTCATGACATCCATTGGAAAGTACCTAAGATGATTCTCAAATATCTTCAGGGAAGTCTAAATTATGGTGTCTTATATTCAATAAAGATTTATGTTTCACTTCTTGGTTACACTGATTCTAATTGGGTAGGAGATACTACTTGTTACCCATGATTTTGGTCAATCTTGATGGTGTATTGATGATGGTGTACTCAGGCTCCTCATAATAACTTTCTCCTGAGAAAAGTGACATTCATCTCTTCTCAGAAAACATATTTTTGAAGAGATTTCACAGGTTGCTAATATCCTAGGGTGCAATAATGACCCATTCTCGCAGGCTACCTTCAACTAGGGTGTGAAATTCTCACACTATGCTACATAGCTAGGGTGCGAACTTGCTCTCAAGCTTGGAAAAAGATGAAGTCTCGATGGTTCTAGAAGGGAATATTCTAGAAGAATGGGTTGGCATTTGAATGGTTATCCTTTTACTGGTTTCTCTGATATTGTGGGATCATTCTTATCCAAGTAACCATCTCATCCTCTCCTATATATTGATGGAATTCTCATGGAAAAGGTTAAGCAAGATTCACTGGAGAATTGGTGAAAGAATTGTGTGAAGGACCTAGCTTGAACAGGAGCTTGGAGACTCTAGCAAGTCTATCAAGAGGGATTTGATCTTCTTCATACAAGGATCGAGCAAGTGTGTGTGTTGGAGCCAAGAGCCACCGAAAGGAATCTTGCGACATCAAGGCGATTAGGTTGTATCTTCTACTTTCGATTAATATGATACAGTGGCATGTCCTTTTCCCATAAGTTCATTCTTACTTTATTGTGTAACTCCTTGATCATACAAATAAGTTGACAATTGAATATATTTTGCTATCTTCACTTTGGTTGGTTTGTGTTGTCTTGGTCTTGACCTCACGAGAGCACCGAAGCGAAGCGGGAGCAATAGAGACCCTAGGAAGCGATACAAAGGTATGTTACTTGTTCCTCCCTACTAGCCAATTCAATGGTAAAAAATTAGGGAAAGAGTCATGTCCCGTCCTATTTTGTTCTAGATCTAGGTGGATCTAGGGCGATCTGTTAGTGTTCGCACCTACCGATTAGTCTGATAACAAAATTGGCGAATCCACTGGGGAGATAACCCATTTTCTTTGTGGTTTTTGGTGTTTTTTTTTGGCCATTTTCTCTTGCCTTACCTTTCTCCATTCATAGAAATATCTGAGTCTTCATGATACCTTGCTAGACCCTCTGGGTCCAGAGGCCTCTTCAAATTTTTTGTCTTTTTCCAAAAATTTTCTTAGTTTCAGACATTCTCGCACTGCACTCCACAGTGGCCTGCGAGAATATATTGAGTTTGCACTCTGATGTTAGGTTCAGTGCGAGGTTCTCACACTCTGCTCAAATCTAGCCTGCGAGAATGACCCATTCTCGCACTGTGTAATATTGTTAGCCTGCGAACCCTCTTTTCAAATTTTTGGATTTGAGATTTTTGCATGTTCAGTTGCCCAGATCAATATAGGTGCCTGAAAAGAGCTTCTTGGACCATTGGTTGATGTTTTCTTGTCTTCAGATTTTGTGCACGAATAGTCTTAGGAAATCAAAGGCTCTTCTTGTCCATTTTTCTTGACTTTCGTTTCTTGACTTTTCTCGGCAAAGATATACTCTCTGATTTTGGAATTAGAGTGTGATCGTTTGGTTAAGAACCGACGATCAGTTGAAATTTCAGCTCCTTTGTCTTTATCATTTGCTCATTATTTGAAAGATCACTTTTCTCATGCAATTGAAAAGACTAGTTTGGTCTGCTTGTTATTTTTGTTTCCATTGAAAGATTGGTTTGGGATTTTGTCTATTGCTTGTTCATTAGTTTTT